>CM028135.1:299760000-299962500 GCA_016271365.2 Neoceratodus forsteri
GGTGCTGTTGCTCACTGTTGTTCACTGTCTCTCTGGCAAAAAATGGCATGGTGGCAATCTTTTTAAAGAAAAAAGAAGAAAAAAGACAAAAACAGGAGTTTCACACTAATGCTGCTAGAGTGTGGAGTCGGGAGAACTTGTAGACATATTCACTTCATCTGTCTGGTGGTGCTGTTGCATATTGTATCTCATTCCGTTCTCACTTAGTTTAAAGAAAAAGATGAAAAAAGCAAAAATAGGAGTTCCACACTAATGTCTGCTTGAGTGTGGAGTCAGGAGAACTTGGAGTTTTTAAAGAACTCTGTCTCTTACAAAACGGCATAACTTCTTTAAAACGTCTTCTTTAAAAATAAAAAATACCCACTTAATACCAACTCGAGCAGACACTGGTGACCAGAGTAGCCGATGGAGAGAGATGCAGCTGTGAACACAGGAAATAATAATTCTAAGTGCTATTGACACCTGTTCAGGTGTCACTAAAAGGTGTCACAAAGGGATAAAAAAAAAAAAAGATTATTGAAGGATTCGCTTCAGGCAGCATGAGTGGCAAGTCAGGGTGTGCATGTCAGGGTGACAGTTATCCCAATAAAATGGCAGGGGTGTCCGGTTTAACCAATGTAAGCATCTATATGAAAACATAGCCACTTAATTAGTTCCTGGGGGACGTCCCAATAAAGTGAACATCCCCATTATCCGTGTCACGATTAAGTGGATTCTACTCTATCTATCTATCTATCTATCTATCTATCTATCTATCTATCTATCTATCTATCTAGCTATCTATCTATCTATATATCTATCTATCTAAGGGGGAGTATGATTGCAGGAAATCTATAAGTGACAGTGTAGAAGGTGGGAACATAGCAGCCACTCCCCCTCAATCAAGATTTACTAGAAAACACCACAAACTCAATTATAGTAAGCAGAAAAAGGCTCTAAAGGACCAAAAAGGGGACCAAGAAAGCAGAAAACACAGGAACAGACCAGTAGGTTGAAGAAAACTGCCAACTACTGGTTCTTGTGACAAAAAAGAATAGACTCAAATGCCCCATATGGTTCACTAGTCAAGTTAAAACAGCAGTTAGGGCCAAGAAAGAGGCCTTTTTCAACTTCAACAGGAAGCAGGGAAATGGCCTATAGAAAGATTATGTACAGAAGAATAAGGAATCTAAGTCAGCAGTGAAGCAAGAAAGGGTGGTGGTGAAACTTTAGACATCAAAAGGAGTCAGAGGGGAACAAGCAATTCTTCAGGTATTTACAAGACAAGAGAAAGAAAGGGGGAGGTGTAGTTAGACTTAAAGATGGGGACAGGATCATGGAAGAAGGCCACCATTCTGAACAAATACTTCTGTTCAGTGTTCACCAAGGAACACAGCAGCCCAATGTCTGAGAGGTGTCCCACAAATGGAAAAGCCAATTATTAATTACCATAGGCAGGGTTAGGGAGGTGCTCGAGCGTGTAAAGCAAGACAAATATCCTAGACCGGATGGAATACATCCAAGTATACTAAAAGACTTGTCAGGTGAGTTAGCGGACACCTTGGTGCATGTGTTTAACTGTTCACTTCAGATGGGAGTCATGCTAAGGGACTGAAAGAGGGCTGACGTGGTGTCGCTACATGAGGTTGGAAGCAGAGAGAAAGTCAGTAACTACAGACCGGTTAGCGTCACATCAGTGTCAGGAAAACAAATGGAGGTCCTAATTAAACAAGACCTAGTGGAATGATTAAGTAACAATGGCCTTCAGGATGACAAACAACATGGTTTCATGGCAGGCAGCTCATGCCAAATGAACCTGGTAACATTTTTTGCTTAGGTAACTAGGGAAATAGATAAGGGCCACCCAGTGGACCTCCTCTATGTTGACTTCAGAAAAGGCCTTTGATTTTGTGCCACATAATCACCTGCCAAAGAAGCTAGAGGCTTTTAGCATAGCAAACTACATTGTTAAGTGAATGGGTAACTGGCTGGGGGGCAGAAAGTAGAGAGTAGTTGTCAACAGGGAGAAGTCAGAGGAGGGAGAGGTGACAAGTGGGGTCCCTCAGGGCTCGGTCTTAGGACCAGTCATGTTAAATGTGTTCATCAGTTACATAGGAGTAGGTGTCCAGGGCAAAACTGCACTGTTTGCGGATGACACTAAGCTAGATTGTAGAGTGGACAGTGAGGAATCAGCTGGGAACCTACAGAAAGATCTGAAAGAGTTGGAACAAATGGTCTAGTGTCTGGCAGCTGAGGTTCAAAGCTAAGTAGTGTAAAGTGATGCTTCCAGGCAAGAATAACCCAAGAACAGCCTACTGACTCAACGGGGTTAAACTCAATGCCTCACAAGAGGAAAGGGATCTAGGAGTTATCATATGTGACACCCTAAAACAAGCCAGCCAATGCAATGCAGCATATAGTAGAGCCAACAAAATGTTGGGGTATATAGGGAGAGGATTCGACAGTAGGCATTGGGAGGTGACACTGCCACTGTACAGATCTCCAGTGAGACCCCACCTGGAATACTGTATCCAGGTTTGGAGCCCACACCTTAAAAAGGACAGAGACAGACTAGAAACCATACAGAGAAGGGCAACCAAAATGATACAGGGCTCCAGGGGCTACCGTATGAAGGGTGTTTTGAGGTGTTAAACATGTACTCACTGAAGAAAAGGAGGGAAAAGGGGAATATGATAGAAACCTTCAAGTATATGAGGGAAATTAATGCAGTGCCCTACTCTGAATTGTTCACCAGGGCATCCAGCTCAAATACAAGGGGGCATGGATGGAAGCAGAGTGGTGGAAATTCAAAAAGGATCTTAGGAAACATTGTTTTTCAGAATGGAGAGTGGAGACTTGGAATGGGCTGCCCACAGATGTAGTGGGAGCTAAGACTGTATCAACCATCATATGGGTTGGTATGAAGAGTATGTTTCAATAAATCTGTGGATAAAAGTATAGAAACATAGACTTTGATGGCAGATAAGGACCGCTTGGCCTACCTAGTCTACCCATTTCCCCTACCTAGAGGATAAGCTGCAGATCCCATTTAACCAACAGTCTATTTCTTTCTACCCCCCACAAAAATTGCCTTATGTCTGTCCCATGCATTCTTGAATTCTCCCACAGTTTTAGACCCCACAACCTCCTCAGGAAGGCTGTTCCATGTGTCCACCACCCTCTCTGTGAAAAAATACTTTCTCACATTGCCCCTGAGCCGTCCCCCCTCTATCTTCAAATTGTGTCCCCTTGTTCTTGCACGTCTCTTTTTCCGAAAGATGCTAACCTCTTGGACTTTGTTGATTCCACTGAGGTACTTAAACATTTCTATCATGTCCCCCTCTCCCTCCTTTCCTCAAGAGTATACATATTAAGCTCCTTTAGCCTCTCCTTGTATGGCTTCTCTTGCAGACCCTGCATCATTTTAGTTGCCCTCCTCTGAACTGCCTCTATCCTGTCTATATCCTTGCTGAGATGGGGTCTCCAGAACTGAACGCAGTACTCCAGATGGGGTCTGCCAACTGTCTGTACAGGGGAATAACAACTTCCTGTTTTCTGCTGGTGATGCCTCTCCCTATACATCCCGGTATCCCCCCAGCCCTCCCTACCACCTTCTCACATTGCTTGCCAACCTTAAGGTCATCTGATATGATTACCCCCAGGTCCCTTTCCATTTTTGTTGATGTTACTATCTCCCCCATTGTGTAATCTTTTCCTGGGTTTTTGTTTCCCAGGTGCATTACTTTGCACTTCTTTGCATTGAATCCAAGCTGCCATACTTCTGACCATTCCTCCAACCTTGCCAAGTCCCTTCTCATCCTTTCCACGCCTCCTTGTATATCAATCCTGTTGCAGATCTTTGTGTCATCTGCAAAGAGGCATACTCTTCCTTCCAGTCCCTCTGCAATGTCACTTATAAAGACATTAAAAAGGACTGGACCCAGTACTGAACCCTACAGTACCCCACTAGTAACCCCTCTTTCTTCAGAGTGGACTCCATTTACAATTATCTTCTGTGTCCTGTTGTTTAGCCAATGTTTGACCCAGGCTACCACCCTGGGACCCACTCCCAGGCTGGTTAATTTGACTACTAATATTTTGTGTGGGACTGTGTCAAATGCCTAGCTAAAGTCTAGGTAGGCCATGTCCACAGCCCCTCCCTGGTCTACTACTTTAGTCAACTAATCAAAAAATCAATTAGATTCATCTGACATGACCTTCCCACTGTGAACCCATGCTGCCTTGGGTCCTGTGCCCCACTGGCCTCTAGGTACTCAACAATTCTTTCCTTCAGAAGTGATTCCATCACTTTCCCCTATCACAGAGGTCAAACTGATAGGTCTGTAGTTTCCTGCCTCTGTCTTGCTCCCACTTTTGTGAAGAGGAATCACATCAGCCTTCTTCCAGTCCTCAGGTACCACACCATCTTCCCATGATCTGTTATAAAGGGTAGTCAGTGGTGTCACTAGTTCTTTGCTTAATTCTTTTAGAATTCTGGGGTGAATTCCATCTGGCCCCATTGCTTTGTCCACCTTCAGTTTTTGTAGTTCTTTCAGAACCCTTTCTTCTGTGAAAGGACTGGGATCAACCTCCCCTCTCCCAGAGTGCTTCTGTTAATTGGATTAGGCACCTCCCCCACTTCCTCTTTTGTGAATACTAAACAGAAGTATTCATTCAGTATCCCTGCTTTTCCAATGTCACTCTCTGCCCACCCACCATCCATTCTATTCAGCCTCACTATCCCTCCCTTTGTCTTTCTACGCTCCCCGATATACCTATAAAAGGTTTTATCCCCCTTCTTAACCGAGTTCGCTATCTTTTCCTCAGTTTGTGCCTTTGCTATTCTGACTATCCTCCCTGCTTCCTTCTGCCTTAATTGGTACAGTTCTCTGTCCTGCTCCTTCTGTGTTTCCTTATACTTCCTAAATGCTATCCTTTTCTCCCTAACCTTCACACCACTTCTTTTGAGAACCGTAGTGGCATTTTCTTTCATTTTGATTTGTTTATTTGCTTCACACAAAGGCTTGTTGCCTCTGTGATGGCAGTTTTGATATTTCCCCATTGTTGCTCCACCCCTCCTTCTAGCCTGTTTGCTAGTGCTTTGCTAAGGCACTCTCCCATCTTGTCAAAGTCAGCCCTCCTGAAGTCCAGAACACTCACTTTTGTATGGCTTGACTCTGTAGCTGAGTTTATCATGAACCACACTGTTTGGTGGTCACTTGTTCCCAAATGGCTACCCACTTCTAGATCTGAGATCCTTTCACTGTACCCATTTGAGAGTACGAGGTCTAAGATTGCATCTTCATGAGTAGGTTCCAAAACTAGATGTCTGAGGCATGCCACCTGAAGGACATCAAGAATGGCACTGCTTTTGCATGTGGCTACAGCAAATGTGCTCCAGTTAACATTTGACATATTAAGGTCCCACATCAACAGTATCTCCCCTTTCTCTGCCATCCTAAGTATGCCTTCTATCATATCCTTGTCCATTCACTTCCCCCTGACATAGGGGTCTGTATACAATCCCTGTGTGGATTGTGGTGACATTTCTAGTCTCTAAGGTGGCCCACATTGCCTCCTCTCCTCCTTGTTTGCTCTTTTGTTCAGTGGCTTTTATCTCTTCCCTTACATAGAAAGCTACTCCCCCTCCTCTTCTGCCCTCCCTGTCTCTCCTGTAGGTTGTGTACCCTGGTATGTTAACATCCCAGTAATGGTTCTCTGTGTACCATGTTTCTGTGACTGCTACAATATCCAGGCATCCCTCTTCCATCAAGGCCACCAGTTCAGGGTGCTTGTTGCCCAGACTATGAGCATCGGTACTCATTACCCTCCATTTCTTGATGGCCTTACCCGTTTTTGCCCCATCCCTGTCCTTATTGTGTTTGTCACTTTCTCCATTTACCCCTGTGCTTCTCCCTATTGACATCTCTATGTTGGTGTCTACCTCTCTTAGTACCCTGATTTTTTTTGAGGGGGCTAGGATTTCCCTGATCCTTTCCAGTGCCTCCGGCTAGTTTAAATGCTTGCCAATGAAGTATTTAAACCTATCACCTAGGATCCTGGTTGCCCTCCTGGACAGATGCAGACCATCACACTAGTATAGGCCTGCATCCATCCAGGTGGACCCCAGTCCCCAATGAAGCCAAATCCCTGAGCTCTGCACCAGTTTTTCAGCCACTGATTGAATCCCATGGTGTGGAGCACCCTAGCCTCATCTGTGCTATAGACAGGCAGCACCTCTGAGAAGGTTACTGTGTGTGCTATTTGTCTAAGGCCCCTTCCCCATCTCCACAAACACTTCTTGCACTGCTCTGATCCCTTTTTAGCCAGGTCATGTGTCCCTAGGTGGACAATGACATCCAGTTCCCTCCCCTGTGCAGCTACTCCTGTGATCCTGAGGATTCACTCCTTGTCCCTCCAAGCCATGGCACCAGGCAGGCACCTTACCTCCCTCCCCCTCCTCTCCCAGTTCTACCTTCCTAACAATGGAGTCCCCCACCAGGAGTTGTTTTCTTCCCCTGTGGGGTCCCATGCCACCCTCCTGTGGGTCTCCTTTGTGGAGGTTCCCAGCATCCTCCTTGGTCTCCACTGTGGGTGCCTCCATAGAGGAACCACACTTTTCCAAACAGCATAGAAATTGTGGAGAGGTACAACTGGAGGGATGCACCTCTGTTCCACCACCCTCACCCTCCCTGAGCCCACTGTGGTCCAACCACTCCTCTTTCTTGGCAACCTCTGAGGCAACAGCAGTGAACCTGGTGGTCCCTGGGTGGGAGAGGAGGTCCCACAAATCCTGGCCAACTCAGCCTGGAGATGAGCAACCTCCTCCCTCAGCCCAGAGAGGTACCTGCAGATGGGACAACACTGCATCCTCCAGAATGTCTCCCGGAAGACTGCTGCTCCACAGACACTGCACTGCACCACTCCCATTGTGTCTTTTTTCTGGCCCCCTAACTGTTGTTTGGAATACTTACTCTTTCCTCTGTTTGCTTATTTATTTATTTTTTTCTCCTTTTTTTCTTCCCTTACTTACTTACTGCCTCTGTGCCCTTTTAGCTCCTGATCTTCCTGTTCTAAGACAAGAAGTTCCTATATTTCTCAGTAGTCTCCTTACTTGCTCAGAATCAGACCTCCAGCAGCTGGGGGGGGGGGAAGGAGAGCTACTCTTGCCCTTCTAGGATGGTGAGTCTTTGGTGGCTCTCTGTGATCACTCACTCCTGCTCCCAAACAAAAGTTCCTGTTGTCAGTTAAATCCTGTGCCTATAAAAGTAGAACTGGTTTAGGGTGGGGGGGTGGAGGGTAGGGAAGGAGGACAATATCGTCCCAGTAGAGAAGTTTCAGTTATACCAGTAGCTCCTTCCTCCTGGTGTTCTGTCTGTTCTCTGGCAGAAGCTGTCTAGGGCAGTGCTTAAATCTGGTTTTAACCTGGCTCCTTCTAGCTAAGCCACTCCCCCTACTTTGCAACTCTTTCTACACTTAGTTAATTTCACAGATGAAAATTCCTTTCTGACACCTGTGACAAGCACCTAGATAAGTACACAGATAACAATTTACTTCAGCTACCTCTGACAAACACACTAACTCTTTTTTTACCCTAAATTGAAGGTCCCAGTACAAGATTTCTAGTTCTTAGTCCCAGTAGAGAAGTTTTAGTTATACCAGTAGCTCCTTCCTCCTGGTGTTCTGTCTGTTCTGTTCTGGACTAGGTCCCAGGATCTCTTAGGGTCTCAAGAACTCACGGGAAGACTTGATGGACCTTTGGTCTCTTTCTGCTACCCCATCTTTCTATATTTCTATCTATCTATTTATTTATTTATCTTATCTACTGTGTGTATATGCTGCACCATAGTAGTTCATGTTGTGTAGGGTGTTCAATTTTAAACCCCTAAATTGGCCCATTAATATCTTTGGCACTGTTTGACAAAATGAGCGGATATTTTGCATTTATTGCCTAGGAAGAAATGTCTTGATCTGTAGAAATTTTTGTGACAACAGCTTGTGTGGTTTCTGAGATCTGCATATGTCATTTTCCTGCAGGGGGCTAGCTTTTTTCCTATACTTCACATGTTTTTTTGCTCTCATCTACAGCCCACATAGAATGGAATTTTTTCCTCAAACTTTCAGTGGACATGTGTCATGTCTAAAGGCACTGAGTTTGATAGATCTGGCGAAAAAATTGTTAAATCGTTGCAGAACTACAAGGCTTTAACATTTTGTTTTTTATATTTGAGCATGCAGAGTACAGTTTTGAGTTAACATTTTGGTGTGACATGAAAAATTCAATGTCGCAGATGCACATTTTTGATTTCTCACCACTTGATTCTGACTGTGGGCAGCATTTTTTTTGTGCTGTGAGCCTGCCATCTTCTTTTTTCCTTCTCAAAGTAAAAATATGCAAAATACGTAAAACATTACTTAAAACCAAAAAAAATTTGGATCAAGCAAAATAGGATATTTTTTGGTTCATTCTGGACCTTGCTTTTTTTAATGAATGCCAGAAATACATTTTCTGGGCAGTCCCAGACTCAGGTTTCCCTGCTTGGTGAGAGGAGCCATTGACCCGCATTGTCTGTATGAGAGCAGTAGGACCACCTTGACTTCAGCAGCTGCAGCTGGAACTCATGCTGGAGGCTGCAGTGACAGCAGTGAGCTGTTGTTTCTCTGGTGTCTAGTGGTATCCCACATAGCCGTCCCTGTATTTGTGTAATGTTGCCCTGGTGCTTAGTGGCACTTTCCACCCTCTGATTGATGCCCCACAATAAATTTATCTTTCCCTGATGTCCAGTGGCACCCCCACCACCCTGATCACCATCCATGTTGTTTATTTATTTTTTCCTGATGTCTAGTGGCATCCCCCAGCCTCCAATCATGATCCCTGTATTTTAGTCATCTTTTCCTGATATCTAGTGACACCCTCCACCCTCTGATCATGATCCTCATAGTTTAATGATCTTTCCCTGGTGTCTAGTGGAACCCCAACCCTCCGATAGCCATATCTGTACTTTTGTTCTCTTTCCCTGGGGTCCAGTGGCACCCCCCACCCTCCCAATGCTCACTCAATCTGAAATAAAGAAAATAGCCCCTTGGTGTTTTTTCCAAACTAGCAAAATAGAAAATGGCCCTTCACCAATCAGTCCCCCCACCCCACCTCCCACTCATCACCCACCACATCACACACCCAAATGCACCCCTCCACATACACACACACCCTCACTTACCTGAACAGATCATAGTGCAAAGATCTACTCTCTGATCGAAGACACATCTTGCTGCTAGAACCACCAACTTCAGTATGAGAAACTAAGGTAAATAGTGTTCAAAGTATTTCAATAGGGTTTTCAACTTCAATGCATAACTGAGTCATTTTTGCATATTTTGATACTGCATTTTCAACTTAGCCTTTTGGGGGCCCCACCTCATGAACAATATCAAAGGAATTATGCAAATCCTGCCAGTAAGTGATTTCATGGTCGCCTGGTGAAATCACCTTTCAGACAGGACTTGGAAATTTTCACAAACCTTGTTCATGAGGTGGGGTCAAAAGAAGGCTATGTTGCAAATTTGGGGTCAGAATATACAAAAATGGCTCAGCTGGTGATTCTGAAGGTTGAGGTGCTGGACACCACACATCGCGCTATGCCAGCAACCCAGGTTCAGGAATGAGCCTGGGTCATCAGGGGTCAGCAGGAAAGGGAGAGGATTGAGCATCTGATGGGCTGCTCTCCTCTCCCGGGGTGGGATAAGGGGCTTGTTCTGTGCAGCAGTGACCTCTGTTGGAGGCCGGAGGTACTACTAGCACTGAGTCGTACCAAATGGGGTGGAGTGGTGGCAGATGTCAGCGACCAAGGCACGGGGTCAAAATGTCACACAGCAGAGTGCCGTGTGACTTAATTGTGTTGCACAATTTATTTCTTTTGATCTGTGAGGCACACCCCATTTTACTGGGGACTGAACCCCCCAGACCCCCACTTAGGATTCTAACTCTTGGGGGGGGTCCAACACGAGAGAGTGCAGTCTGAGATTCACGCATAATGCCATAAGCTATTAAAGGGTACGAATTATGGATCTGGTACGAGCCAATTAAGACATGGATGTCATTACACAGCCACACTCTGAGGGAAACTATATACCAAAAAAAAAACATCCTTGGGGATAGGTGAAGGTACTTGTGCCCCACTGGGGCCACACTCCCAGTTACCAGGCACTCTCCTTTGCAGGGCTGATTGTCCAGATTGGCACATTAGATTTTAGATAGAGCACCCTGGTCGGATAGGGCAGCCCACCTTGGGGAGTTCAGAGCTGAGGGGGGTCCTTCAGACTGGTGCAAGGAGAGGAGGTGTTGCATTTGGGAGGTAGAGCCTGGAGGTTGTGAAGGCTGCTGGAGAGAGTTCCCTGAAGGATGGTGCATAAAGAGAGTTAAAAAACAAATAAGCAAAAATGGCAAAGTTCTGCACATAGATTTAAATTTTAATACACATGCACGTAACTTTGCGAATTTGAAATATATATTGACCCCAAATTTTCAACATGGCCAGTTTTTTACACCACCTCATGAATGTGACAGCTATAATTTTTTAAATCCTGGTCAAAATGTGTTTTTGTGCCTGTGAAGTGGAAAGCTGTTGCTGAGGGGTGGAATGATGTTTCAGCAGGGATTTGAAAATTCTCAGCATGCCATGGGATAATAACAAGGCCATGCTGACAATTTGGTTGCTGTTTTGTCTAACAGGCAAGCACTGGGCCTTCAGGGCCTAGCTATTCCATGGCAACATACATGTACACATCTATGGAGGGATGATAGCACAGGGCTCAGAGGGCCCTCTACTCCCACAACAAATCAGGATTCTATTATACTATCTTTGTGGGACAGAATGCCTTCTCCTACCACTTTCCTAAAATATGGAACTGTCTTTCCTTTACAATTCGCTTTGCCTCCTCCAAATGCTCTTTTTACTTGTTACTCCAAATCCATACATCTCCCACCTGTAGTTGCCCTTAGTCTAATGTCTTACCCCGCTTTCTCTTTCCTCATCCAGTCCCCAAGGTACTATATTGCTACTGCTAAATGTTTTGACCTCCACACTCTTCCTCTTCCCTTCCCTCTTTTCCCTCCCCTTCCTTCCACTACCTTCCTCCCTTCAACCCTTTTCCTCCCTACCTCCCCTTCTCCATTTCGCTACTTCCTCCAATGTGTTCACACTCTCATTCATCCGTTACCTCCTCCTCTCCTCTCCCTACCCCTCCTTTTTTCTTCTCCTTTCCGAGCTATCTTTCTTGTTTAGCAATTTGCCATTTACATTACTGTATATACTGTAGATAGCTGTGCCTTTTGCTTATCAGATTACTGCACATTGGTTATACTATATATTTATTCCCTCTCCCATTCCCCCAGGACACATCTGGAAATAGCTTTATGGCTTGGTATGTATTTCTTGGTAAATCACTTTAAATAAATAAATCTAAAAAAGTAAGGATGTTCTTTGCAAAAAGCTGTATTAATGCACCAGTTAGGGTAACTTAATGCCACAAAAATTAGGAAATGTGGCATTAGGTTTTCCCACCCTAACACCCCTTATCCCCCAAGATGCAAAAGGAAAAAAAAACATTAGGGTTTTGTTTCTCCAGAGTCTTGATGAAGCAGTGGTGGGTTCTTCCTTGGTAGTTGTCAATTCAAATGCTCACCCTTTCCTCTTGTGGCCCCTGCATGAAGAAAGGAGATCATGTGTGATGTTAATTGCTTATGGAAGTGGGTGGGTGTTAGAGTTGACAACCTCAAATGAAGATCCCACAATTGATTTGCCATGACTCCAGAGACCCAAAACCATAATATTTTTTCTTTTTGCTTGGGGGGGTTCAGAGGACACCACATTTCCCTGCCTTTGTGGCATTCAGTTACCCTAACTGGTACAGTAACATAGTTTTTTCAAAAGAAAAAGATAGATAGATAGATAGATAGATAGATAGATAGATAGATAGATAGATAGATAGATAGATACAGTACTGGAACAGTAGTGCCAGTATAGTTAGGGTTAAATGGCCACTTTAATGTTAAACCCCCAAATTTTGACCTTTAATAACTTCACAACTGTACAACCGATGTGCACAAAATTTTACATGCGCTCTCTGGTACCATAGGTCTCTGGATCTGGCAAATTTCTTTCCAGTCAGAGTTGCTGTTGTGGAGCTGTGGCGTGTCAAAAAATTTGAAAATTACCATTTAGGTGCAAATACTTTGCAGTTCCGTATCTCCAAAATGACTCAGTGCTGTGGTCTGAAATTGTTAGGGTATATGGAATCTGGGTTGCAGATGTGCTGTTTGAAGGTTTGGTGCAAAAATATGAATCCATTCAAAATTTATTCAACTTTAAAGTTTCCCATTACATCAATGGGAAAAATAAGATGTGCCTTGTGAAAACCCTTTTTGCTTTCAAAAATCGGAAAGTAGTTTCCTGTTGTAGCCATCTTGCTTTCAGTTTGCAATGCCTAATATACTAAATAATTCTAAATTACTGTCCCTAAGTAAACACCAGCACTTGTGGTTATCTTATCGGGGCCCAAGAAACACGATTCTGATGTTAGTTTTTTAAAGTAATTTCCAGAAATATGTGTATTTACATCGGGGTTATATTGCTGCAAATTTGTGGCATACTGCCACATATTGTGACACTACAAATGTGAAAATGCCACAAATTGCAACACTGCATTAGTGAAAGTGCCACAAAATGTGGCATTAATTAGTGAAACACCCGTTGTTGTGCAACATTGGGGGGGGCTGCGGCACTAATTGTTAAAACTTCCCCTGTATATTTATGGGGCAAACAGATTCCAGAATCCATTCCTCATCCCTGTTTAGGTGAACACCTGTTGGTGTTTACATAAAAACAGCAGTTTTTCCCCTTTTACTGCATGCAAGGGGAAGGGGGCAGAGGAATCTTAACATTTCATATATTACGTATGTGTCCTGACATTGAGGTGCCCAATCCCTGTGTCGGGAGTATAAGAACACCTTCCCCTTTGCCACTGTGGGACATTGGCAAGCCCACTCCCAGTGTACCGAGATATCCCCTACACCCCCACTACTGTAGGACACTGTGAAGCTCACTCCCAGTGTCCACAAAAAATGTATTAGAATTATTTTCTGACATAGAAACATAGAACTTGATGGCAGATAAGGACTGCTTGACCCATCTAGTCTGCCCATTTTCCTACCTAATGGATAAGCTGCAGATCCTAGTTAACCAACAGCCTATTTCCTCCTACCCCCCTCTAGAATTGCCTTATGTCTGTCCCATGCATTCTTTAATTCCCCCACTGTTTTTCACTCCACGACCTCTTCAAGAAGGCTGTTTCATGCATCCACAATCCTCTCTGTGAAAAAATACTTCTTCATATTACCTCTGAGACAACCCCCTCTATCTTCAGATTGTGCTCCCTTGTTCTTGCACATCTCTTTTTCTGAAAGATGCTACCCTCTTGGACTTTGTTGATTCCCTTGAGGTACTTGAAAGTTTCTATCATGCCCACCCCTCCTTTCTTCGAGGGTATACATATTAAGCTCCTTTAGTCTCTCTTTGTATGTCTTCTGTTACAGACCCTGCAATCCCCTGAAGGTGGTTCTGTGCAATGCCAGATTGATCAGAAATAAGACGGCAATTATTGCAGATCTGGTTTCGTCAGTCGATCTGGCATGCATTACAGAGACCTGGGTAGGGGACAATGCTGACCCAGTTTTAGAGGATGCCATCCCCCCGGGTACTCCATTGCGTACTGCCCCAGAGTGGAATGCAGAGGTGGGGGTGTGACCATCTGTTTTAGATCTGAGCTAGGCTTCACTGTGCACCCAGTGAGAACACCATGTTCACTTAAATGTGTGGCCATCCATGGTGGTCCAGCGCAGGTTGCAGGATTCTTCTGCTTTACCGCCCCCCTGGGGCGGCAGAAGAGTTCCTGCAGGAAGTAGCCTACTTCATCATCGGTGAAACATTGGAGGCTGCCAGGTGTTTAGTTCTGGGGGACTTTAATGTCTGTGCCAATGATGAATTGTCTAGGCTGAGTTATCACTTCCTTCGGATGATGGCATCTCTTGGCCTGTCACAAGAGATTTCAACCACGACTCACCATGGTGGTCACATGTTGGACTTGTTCTTCTGGCTGGGGCTTGAGATTGATAATCTTAAGACTGATTGGGTTGTTTGATCCAATCATTGCATGATGGAGTTCTTGCTCAGGGCCCCCCGTGAGCCCTCCCCTGCAGAAATGGTAAGCTATTTCCCTTTGAGGGGTTTGACCCCGGAGGGTTTTCTGGCAGTGGTTGACCTATCTAGTGAGGGCAGTGCATGGATAGTGGTGTCTGGGGCAGTCAGCTCCATTGCACCAGTCCATGTACAACCCAGATCCTCTCAATTGAGATCCCCTTGGTTTGATGGGGAGCTCAAGGTGTTGAAGATCAAGGGTCAGAGTTTAGAGCACTGCTGGTGGAGAACCAGGCTGGAGATGGACAGACTGGCCCTGCATGCCCACTATGTGGTATTCCTGGGGGCAATCAACCATAAGAAGGCAGTGTTCCTGTCCAGGGAGATTGCCACTGGGAAGAACCAACCAGCTATGCTTTTTCAAACTGTGGACAGGCTATTACATCCAGCTTGTCTAAAGCAAAAAAGCATTTTCTAATGCTTTTTGCAATGAGTTTGCTAGGTTAGTCTTGGACACAGTGTCCGCAATCAGGCATAGAATCCCACCAGTGAGCCACAGAGTGGCAGACAGTGGTCACCTGGATTGTCCGAGGTGTACTCTGCCTGGTTGGGGGGAGTTTAAACCAGTGGAGGTTGCCAAGATCATTGAGGTTGTCTCGAGGCTGAAGCACACATATAGTGAACTGGACCCAGTGCCAATTCATTTCTTAATGAGATGTGTTAACGCTGTAGGCCCAGTGTTCACCTTGATTGTCCGGTGTTCTTTGTCAGAGGGGGTCTTCCCAGATGCCTTGAAGGAGGCACTGGTGAGACCCCTTCTGAAGAAACCATCTTTACACCCTGATGTCAAAGCAAATTACCGTCCTGTCTCCAACCTTCCATTTTTGGTAAAGGTTGTAGAGAAAATTGTGGTGCAGCACCTTGGAGAACACCTCATGGCCTTTGATATCTATGAGTCACTCCAGTCTGGATTTTATGCTTGGCACTGTAGGGAAACTGTATTAGTTTGGGTGCATAATGATCTCCTCATGGAGAGAGATCGAGGAGAGGGGACAATTCCCATTCTCCTTGATCTATCCTCAACTTTCGACATGGTGGATCACTGTGTGTTCCTCAACTGCCTGAGGGAATTTTTTGGACTCTCTGGCACTGTCATCTGCTGGTTTGAGTCCTATATCATGAGCAGGAGGCAAAGGGTTGTGATGGGGAATTTCTCCTCCTCCCCTAACCTTCTGTCTTGTGGAGTACCTCAGGGTTCAGTCTTGTCACCAATGTTATTTGCCATGTATATGCTGCCCCGGGTGGGATCATTAGGAAGTACAGTCTGGATTGTCATTGCTATGCTGATGATACCCAGCTGTATCTATTCTTTGCCCCTGGGACATCCAATGTGGTGGATGTACTGAACAACTGCCTGGCTGAGATTAATGACTGGATAGTCTCCAGCTGGTTGGGACTGAATCTCAATAAGATGGAGGTACTGGTGGTGAAGTCGAACAGGAAGCATGCTAGGATGGCCTCTGGTGCAGAGACTGGATTTTTTCTGGGATCTGTGCCATTGAAAGCCTCCTCTAGGGTGCACAATCTCAGTGTTATCCTTGACAGTGTATTGACATTTGAATTTCAGGTGTCATCCATTGCCAGTCCAGCTTTTGTCTCCTGAGGAATATTGCCAGGATCAACACCTGGTTCTGCCCCTTGACTTCCTCACCTTGGTACATGCATTCGTGACATCTAGGCTTGACTACTGTAATGCGCTCTACCTCGGGGTCTCTGGTGGTACCCTCCATTGATTGCAGCTAGTGCAGAATGCAGCTGCCAGATTGCTGACGGCACATCCTAAATACTGTCATGTGACCCTGGTGATGTGTGAATTGCATTGGCTGCCTGTTTGATGGAGGGTTCTCTTTAAGGTGGGCTTGCTCACCTTTAAGGCCCTACATGGACTGGGCCTTGGCTATCTGTCAGACCTTCTAACATCTGCTGCCCTGGCCCACTCCTTATGATCCTCCTCTAGGGGTCTCCTTGCGATTCCCAGGGCGAGGTTAGAAATTGCCGGCAACAGAGCTTTTAGTGTTGATGGACCCGTCCTGTGGAATTCACTTTCTCCATCAGTAAGGGTGGTCCCTTCAGTTGAGGCATTCAAAGCCCACCTCAAGACCTTTTTATTCAGCTGGGCATTCCCAGACACTGTTCCATAAATAATGTCTTTGAGATATTTTTACAATAGAATTTTACTGATAAATTAAGACCCCCATTTTAATGTTCTGATTTTATGTATTTAACTGGAATGCTGATATTTTATTTATAATGTTTTGTTTCTGATGTATTTATTGTACGGCACCCACAGCCTCTGGGATTGAGTACCTGAAAAATAAAATTTGCCTTGACTTGCCTTGCCTTGCCTCATCTTCTGTGGACTGGGACACATCTGCAATGCTCAAAACTAAATTGTGAACTGAAGAATCAAGGTAAGTGCCGGATAATGGCAGTCAATGGTGTTTTGAACCTATGTGGATATCTTGGCCATTTTATGGTATTTGTGCACCAAATTTTCAACATGGGCTTTTTGGGACCCTGCCTCATGAACACTGTCACTGTTATTTCATTAATCAGACCCACAATGTGATTTCAGCAATGCTTCTGAAATCTCCTTTTGGGATTGAGTAATGAAATCACAGTGCCAGGATTCATGAGGTGGGGTCCCAAAAAGCCTATGTTGAAAATTCGGTGAAAAGATTCCTAAAACTGCCCAAATTACATGTGTCTGTTGAATTTTTTCTACGCATTCACATACATACAAAAGTATGGAAATGTGGTGTTAGAGTTCCCAACCCTAACACCCCACCTTATCCCCCCAGCCAGCACTGCCACCCCACCACACTTCCACCCTCCACACACCAACAGGTGGGAGGGTGTACCCCGAGGTTGTTGTCCCTAACAGTCACTCCATTCTCCTATACTGTACCATCTCAGCTTCCATACACATGGAATGGGGTGAGCATTAGGGCCTATGATCCTAAGACATGCTCCAACATCTGGTTGGTGTGTGGAGGGTGGGTGGGGTGGGGTGGTAGGGTTGGGTGTGGGGTGAGGTGGGGTATTAGGGCTGAGAACCTAATGCGACATTTCCATACCTTTGTTGCTTTAATATGAACCATAACTGATGTATTAATAATGTTTTTTGCAATGAATATAGTATAGGGGTATGATAGTACCCCTATAGTTAGGGTTGAGTAGTAGTTTCTATGTTAAACCTGAAATTTTGCACTTTAACAACTTTGTAACCGATCAAATGGATTTGCACAAACTTTGATATGCTCTGTCCTGTGGTGTAGATCTCTTGATGTGGCAAGTTTTGTTCCAATTGGATATGCAGATTCTGAGATCCAGATAGTGAAAAAAAAATAGAAAACCATCCTTTTTTGCAGTTTGTTCCTCATCACCTTGAGGCCAGATAGTGTAGAATTTCTGCATGATTTTTGTAGACTATAAGGAACATTGGAAGCAGAACAGACAGTGAAAGTTTGGTGCAATAATATTAACCTGTTGCAAAGTTATTACATTTTTTAGTTCCCATTATATCCTATGAGACTTTTCTCGACATTCCAATCTTTAGGATAGATGTCTTTTTTCGACAAAGGATTTGATCTCACGAAAAAGGATTGAGTCTCGTGAGTGCATTCCCTTTTCAGGAGAACACAAATCCTTTTTCCTGAGAAACAATTCCTTTGTCGTGAGCCGCCATCTTGTTTTTGTTTCCCCCCCAAAAATTTTGAAAACCCACAAAGATGTTTTTAGCAAGATTCACCAACACATATATCTTGTTCATTGGGACTCCCTTAGATGGTGTCTGCAGTTGCTTTATGAATAAGTGAACTCGGAGGGTGTTTTTAAACTCATTTATATTCCTTTTTTGTGACTCGCTAACTTCCTTTTTCGTGAGCCATTCCTTTTTTGCAAGTTAGCGAGTCACAAAAAAGGAATCTTTAAGACTTAAAAAACACCCGCTGAGGTGTTTTGTGCATTTTGAATTTTTTTGCTGACATCAGGGTGCCCAATCCCTGTGTCAGTGGTAGAAGCCCCCCCACCACCCCACCAGAGTGGGATACTAGTGAGCCCACTCTCAGTGTCCCACATAGAAGCCCCCTATCCTTGCCAGTGTGGAACACTGGGGAACCAACTCCCACTATCCCCTGATGCTTCCCCCCACCCTGCTAGTGGGGGACACTGGGTAGCCCACTACCAGTGCCCCCCCAAAATATTTTTTGTTTGACAAAATTGGGTGTGCCCAATCCCCGTGTCAGAATCAGAACAAAACACCCCCTACAGCACCATTGAGGGACACTGGGTAGCCCACTCCCAGTGTTCCCAGTTATTTCCAACCCCACCCCAGTACTATGGAACATTAAGGAGCCCACCCTCAGTGTTCCAAAATCTTGCTTAAGGTCCCTGTTAAAGAGAAAACAGTCCCCCGATGTCTTTTTTTAACATCCTGCAAAAAGAAAATAATCTCTCATTGTCTCCCCGTCCCCTTCCCCCATCCTGACCATCTCACTGAGCAACCCACCACCCCAGACCATCCCTTATGCTATACTTACCACCGGAGACCGTCGGCTGTCATCTTCTGTGGACAGGGACATGTCTACACTCTTCAAAGCTGAACCATGAACTGAAGAACCAAGGTAAGTGCCGTATAATGGCTTTTAATGGTGTTTGGAACTTCTGTTGACATCTCGGCTATTTCTAGGTATATTTGCACCACATTTTCAACATGGGCTTTTTGGGACCCCACCTCACAAACACTGGCACTGTCATTTTGTTACTCAGTTCTGAAAGGTGATTCTGTGGTCACTATATGGAATTTCCTTTTGGGATCAATTGACAAAACAACAGTGCCAGTGTTCATGAGGTGGGGTCCCAAAAAGCCCATGTTGAAAATTTTTTGCAAAAATACCAAAAAAACTCCAATTTACTCATGGTCATTGACATTTTGCTATGCATGAATGTAACTTTGGCAATTTTTCAATATTTTCATTCCAAATTTTCAACATAGCCATTTCTAACACCACCTCATGAACAGTACAGCTGTCAATTTTCACATCCTGCCCGAAATGTGTTTTCACACCTGTGGCACAGAATGATGCATTCACAGAACAAAATCACCATTTGGGACTGATTAATGAAATGACAGTGCCAGTATTCATAAGGGTGGGGTCCCAGAAAGGCCATGTTGAAAATTTGGTGAACAAATCCTAAAAATGCATGAGTTACGTGCGTCCATTAAATTTATTCTATGCACGAGCATAACTTTGTACTTTTAGACATTGTGATGCCAAATTTTCAACATATCCATATTTTCCACAACACCTCATGAACAGCACAGCTGTCATTTTTTACATCCTGGCCAAAATGTGTTTTCACACTTGTGGTACAGAATGGTGTTGCAGTTGTGCATAATTACGTTTTGCCTTGCATTTCACAATTTCTCTATTCTTGGGTACATGAGGTGAGGTAATAAGATGGCTATGCTGACAATTTGGTCACTGTTTTTCCCCACATGGAAGAACAGGGCCCAGAGGGCTCCTGCACTTCCACACCTACATACATATGCTCATCTACATGGGATTGGAATGCAGGGTCCGACACAGTAAAATAAAGATACTATTATGCTATCTCAAGAGGTAAGGAAATAAACTGCAACAGACTTCATTAATGCATTAGTTAGGGTTAAAGCAACAAAAGTAGGGAAATGTGGTGCTAAAGTTTCCAACCCTAACACCCCACCTCACCCTGCAAAGATGAAGAGGGATCAGGGTGGCATTGGCATTGTCAGCCCTAACACTCACCACATTCCATTAGAAAATAAGTTGGGTGGGCACAGTATAGGAGAATGGTGTGAGCATTAGGACTGATGATGCCAATGCCACCCTCTGATCCCTCTTCATCTGTGCAGGGTGGGATGGGGTGCTCGGGTTGGAAACCCTAACACCACATATACCTACTTTTGTTGCTTTAACCCTAACTGAAGCATTAATGAAATATATATATATATGTATTTATATATACTGTATATACACACACACACACATATGTATCTTGTCAGACCTGGAAACAAACTCTGGATCAGTATGCCTTTCCCAGTTACCAAAGTTTAAATAAAATAAAATAAATATATTACATGACTAGGCCCTTATACCCATTGAAAAAGGCCATAATTTATTTCTCCTTATAAAATGGGTCTAGAGTTTTCTGCATTTGTATTGGCTGAGAGGTACCTCTGGCCATGTCCTTCTCAGAGAATATTGTATAAACCAGCACCTCCTGAGCCAGTCAGGACAGAGAACAAGACAGATCACTGTGCCAACCTCTGCTCTGCAGTGGCCAAGCTGGAACCCCCAAATGCTGTGAAACGTTACACAACTGCAATGCACTTCCCTACCCAGTGAAGTACAATAAATAAATTCTTAACACAGTTTGTGACCTCAGCTGGTTCCAGCTCAGAAAAAGCCACTGATGAAATTAAAATAAGAAAAAAGCAGCCCAAGATCCACCGAGTGTCATCGCACATGCTGCAATGAAACAGCTTTCAAACAAAAGCTGACACCAGTGCCTCCCCAAGCTCTCACAGTGTATTGCAAATATTCAAAAATGTGCCCTAAATCAATTATTGTACCTTTTATGCTACTTTGGTACTTTTAGATGTTTTGCCACCAAATTTTCAACATATCCATTTCTTCACACCACCTCTTGAACAGTACAGCTGTCATTTTTCAAGTGAACCGCTGGCATCCATTCATACAGGAAAGCTCTGGGAGAAAAACATTTATTATGGAGGCTGCCAGAGGAGACACTCACTACCAGAAATAGCAAGGGACATGCTAGCTGCCAGAAACAGCCAAAATAATATTAAAATGAAACATGAAAGACATTGTGAAGCATGCTTCTATGTGTGGGCATGGGAGGCACAAAAATATATTATTGATGGTCTTTGTGTCCATATGAGGGATGGACAGACATTAAAACCCTCCACTGCCTGTTTCATTAAAGAAGGACTATGTTTTTACGAAACTATTTTTTTACAGTGTTTGCCACTGTTTATTTAGATTTGTGAATTTTTTTTTTTTTTATTTTGTTTGTTTTCTTTACTGTGGGACCCATTTTATAAGTGGAATAAGACACTTCAAGGTGTGGTTTATGGGCTGATAAGAACACTTCCTAGGTGCTAAAGGCACTCAGCACAAGCACCTCATGCCTCATTACACACCTGGGCATGCTCTTGCTAGCCCATAAACCACATCTTGTCATGTCTTATTCCTTACATATAAGATAATAGCCATTTAGCAAATTAGCTTATATGACACGAACATTGTAATTAGCAATCTATTGCAAGTGTGGACAAAATATATACATGTTAAGTACTTCTAACAATCTGTTACATTGTAATTAACACTCTATTACAAGTATGGACAAAATATATGCATGTTTTTACAGAACTATTAACATGTGTAACAACTGCCTGAATGACACATGTAACAGCAATGTACTAACCACCCACATTACAGTCCTATCAGCCTCTCCAGCTACAGTCCATGTAAAAAAATAGCCCGCAAATGCATATGAACTGCTTTTACTGCTGCCTCCATATCACTTGCCAAACTAACAGCCACACGTGTTAATCAAAGCTAACCTGTGTAAAGAAAGTTTCTCTCAGCAACAAAGCCAGACCCCCCAAATCAGTACCACACAATGTAGCTACTGCCTCAATATCACCTGTCAAACTAACAACCACACATGGAAATCAAAGTTAAACTGTGTAAAAAAAGATGCCCTGAATCAGTTTCCAAGAATTTTACACGCTCTGCTCCAATTTGCTGTGTAAAACAGACCTACTGAATCACTTTCCAAACATGTTACATGCTCTGCTCTGTTTTGCTAACTGTGTTAAAAAGGCCTCCTGTATTACTTTCCAAACATTTTACATGCTTTACTCCATTATGCTAACTCTATAAAAAAGCCTCCTGAATCACTTTCCAAACATTTTACATGTTCTGCTCCATTTTGCTAACTGTGTAAGAAAGGCCTCCTGAATCACTTACCAGACATTCCAGCTGCTCCCTTCCATGTTGCAGTCTTGAACAACATTAAAGGAAAAATGGGTGCAGCTTGTCTTCCTGATATAGAAAGTCATGGCACTATGGAAACCTTAAAGGGACAAAACTTTGTAGCACTTGAAATTCCTTATAATATGGAAAATTGTATGACAAAACACTAGCAGTAAAATTGCAGAACTATGTATAAATTCTAACTTAAGCAAATACACTAAACAAGCTATGCAAAAAAAAATAATAGCACACTTTCTCTTAAAGCAAAACACACCAACCTAATGTAATATGTAAAATAAAAAGATGGCAAAGTCCGGCATACTTGTAAAGTAATACCATCTCAGGATTGAACAAGTCCATAAAGGCCACTCACCCTTTGGGCTTGTGACTTTATGGCTTGTTCAGCCTCCCGATGGTATTATTTCCTTGTATACCACTCTCTCGCTCTCTCTCTCGATATATATATATATATATATATATATATATATATATATATACTTGTGTGTGACTCTCCCTCCTGTCTCTCTCTCTCTCTCTCTCTCTCTCTCTCTATATATATATATATATATATATATACATATATTATAAAATGTTGTTAATGCATCAGGTAGGCTTGATAAGCCAGCGACAAAAGTATGGAAATGTGATGTTAGGGTTAACCCCCTACCACCACCACCACCTTCCACACATCGTCACATGCCAGGCTGTGCCTTGGAGTCATCAGGCCCAACTCTCACCCCATTCCATGTGTCAGCAAGCTGACATGCTACAGTATAGAAGAATGGAGTGAGAGTTAGGTGTGATGACCCCATGGCACACCCTGATGTCTGTGGGTGTGTGGAGGTGGTAGGGGCAGTAACCCTAACATTACATTTCCATACTTTAGTCACTATGCTATCAATCCTAACTGATGCATTAACAAAGTTTTTTGCAATGAATTTCCCTTCTTTTTGAGGAAGTGTAATGTAACTATCTGGCATGTGTTTGTGGGAGTGAGAGCCCTTCGGGCCCTACTCTCCCTTCATATTGCCCATTTTTTGCTTAATGGTATACGTCTGTGATAGTGTGGGCCCTCTGTGCCCTGCAGTCCCACTTACACATAATTATGAAGCCATACAGCAGCCCCAAAGTACTGAAAAGGAACCCTTGTAACACTTATTTGGCAATATCTCAGTAACCATAGGAACATGAAAAAAATTCCACTACAGTTGTAATCATGACTTTGAAACCTCCACACATGCTTAGTCCTCTAAGCTGCGGGTAGTGAAAAATCTGTATCTCAAATTTTTTTCGAGATATGGGCACTGAAATGCACTGCGTGCACCACAGTGTTATCTTATGGGAAATTTCTCAACTTCAGAATGCTGTAACTATGGGTCCATTGAATGTTTTGGGACCAAACCACAAAAAGGCACATCTGTGGGACCAGGGCCTGCCACCCTGCAAATTTCAGTCCAAAACCACAATCAATCATGGATCAATGAAGTGACAAAGAAAATAACACATGGGACAATGTTTTTGAGCATTGTTTCCCAAAAACAAAAATGTTTTTGCAACACCACTATACCCTATAATAAAATATTTTCATGCACAAAAATATGTTATCAAGCCACCTTTTATTTTGTGCATGGCTTTTATCGAGCACACAAAAAATGTTTTCATGGAAATAAAATGGCAAAATGGTGGAAAACATTTTGAAAAACATATTTCCAGACTACCTGCACAAAAACTGATGCCAGAGGCAAGTTCAAAAAATGTACAAGTAAAGTGCAATGTGCAATAAGAAGAATGAGGCAGAGAAAGCTATCCATCAGGATTTGAGGAAGAAAGAGAAGGGGTGGTCAAGAGAAGATCAAGAGGGGATGGAGTAGCAGGAAGAAAGTAGAGGAAACAGTGACAGCTCTCTGGTGCAACTACATGTGTGAGTTGAGATGTCATGGAGTAGACAGGAGAGTGAATGCTGGGAAGAGGCAGAGCGGATGTTTAGGGAAGGGAATTCCACAGCTTTGGGAAACAGTAAGAGAAAGTACCCTGGCCAGCTGAAGGTTTTCTTGAAGGGAGTACAAGGGAGCAATAGTCATAGTTGCAAAGGTTGTAAGACAAAGGTGGGGGGAGGAGAGAGGTAAGATAGGAGGGTAGGAAGCCTAGTCACTATTTAAAGGTAAAGGAAGTATAGTGAGCAAGGCATCTGACTTCATGGGAGGGAAGTGAGAAGGAGGAATAGAGGGAGCAGTGGTGGGTGCAGGTCAGAGAGTCCAAAGCAAAGTGGCAGAAGGAGTGAAAGAGGGGGTCCAGTCTGGCAAGAGTAGATTTAGGAGCAGCACTGTAGACAATGTTACCAAAGTCAAAGATGGGGAGAATCATTTTCTGGACAATAGCGCAGCGAGCCAGAAGAGGAAGGCAATCTCTATTCCTGTATAAAGCACTGAGTTTAGGGTGTAATATTTTTGTGGATGGCATCCACATGCCCAGAAAGCCAGGGTGACAAACAAGCCAGGCTCCTAGGTACTTAACTGAGGGGACATCATCAATTGAGGCCTCATCCAAGGTGTGGAAGGAGGAGAGGGCAGTAAGCTTTGTGAACATCTGTCTAGTGCCAAAGGTCATGAAGACCATTTTCTTGGCATCAAGTGATAACTGATTAGACTGGAACCACTGTTGGATGTTGTTGAAGTCCAGCTGGAGACTGGCTATCAGAACAGAGGGGGAGGAACCAGAGATAAATAGTACTATAGCATCAGCATAAATCTGGATGGATACAGAGGAGCAGACAGCAGTGAGGTAATTCAGGAAGACCAAAAAGGGTATAGGAGCAAGGTCAGACCCTTAGGGAACACCAGTACTGATACTCTAGAGTCTAAAAAATCAATTATGACATCATCCATTGTAATGCTGCATGAATAAATCAATCAGATCAACTGTCAATACACAGCTGAAGCCAATCAGACTTCTATAGGATAAAACACCTAGTTGCATTCATTAGCTGGTAGTCAGCTGAGGTGGAGGAAGGGCAATGCCAAATGTCCACTGTGACACAAACAGATTATTGACTGTAACATTTTGTTTCTGGGTGCATGGGGTGGAAGGAGTGTGGAGGGTCAGATTTTTTAAAAAGAAACAAAAAACTTTCTCAGGAATATTTCACCCAGATTTGCATAGTACAAAGTGTCTGACTTCATACCAACTTCTACGTCCAAGTTTTAATTTACTACATCTCTGGTAGGGACTTGAAATTTGAAGTATTTATTTAGTGTCATGCTTTCTAATTTTCTGGTACATTTGATAAAATTAGTTGAGTTGTTTATAAACACTCAGATGACCAAAAATTCCACTTTTCACAAAAACATTTACCAAGGTTATTCCAAAAACTATAAGGAGTAGCAGTCTGAAATTAGCAGTTCATTAGGGATAGGGTTAATATAGGTTATATTTTATGATATTTGTTATGTGTCCCAAATTCGTTAAATTCTTTTTCAAAATTATTGCATGATCAGTAGCATTAGTAGAAGTATCACTTTATAATGACTTGTAAAAACCTGATGCTAACATGTTTTAAGTCACTGTTATTGTAATGGTGCTAATATTCCAGATGTTATTAATTGTTGGACATATTGGCTTGTTCCTTGCATAGTATGAAAAATAAATTAAAAAAAATGATCAGTAGCAAAATACAAGATAAAATGCAAACAGAATGATAAGAATGCATGTGCAGTGGGGTTCCTGGGGTTCTCGAGGTGAAAGGGAGTAAAAGTAGAAGGAGACAGATTGAGGGCTATGGTACCCAATCAGGGTGCTGAAGCATGAGCAGACTTGATAGACCAATAGGCCTACTCTGCTGGCATTTAGTATGTTAGTATGTTAGAATGAAAGGAGGTCCATGGTGGTTGCCATTTCTGGATAAGCTGGTGCCACTAGACACTTTGATACCACAGAAGACTGGCAAACAGTGTATGTGTATGTGGGGGGGTTACTAGTAGACTGTAAGAAAAAGAAGAATTTGTATTTATATATAGTAACACTTTTCATACACAGTATATCCCACAGTACTTTACAATCAATGAGAGACACTGGTGGTGAAGTAACTGTAAACATGCATATACTGGCAGGCCTTCTGTTCAACAACACCCACACAAAGAAATGGACAATTGCTTGACTTACTTTTATGGGAAAGGAAATATTAGCCAGGACTCAGGGGATAGCCTCTGTGCTTCTCAAAAGCAGCATAGGGTCTTTGATTTTCACCTGAACACCAAGCAGAAAAGCACCAGAGATGGATAGAAGGGACTCAGTTTAACAACTCCCCCTGTATGGTATTGAACTGCCAGTGCTTAGGTTATGAGTCCAGATCTATGTATGGGAAAAAGAACCCATAGTCATCTGGCTTAAAGGTGGTTGTGCTACCAGCTGAGCCATGCTGGCAGCAGAGATATGTGATATATATTTTTTATTATTATTATTTATCTAAACATATTTTATTAGGTAAGCACACAGAACCCAGGGCTCATTTCTAGTTGCTTCATTTCAGTCTGGGCCCTCCGTCCTTCTGGTAAATGGTTCACCTGTATCTGACCCCTCCTCTGTGCTTCTCACTTCAATGACTTCTTCAGCATCTGCACTCTCCCTTCCACTCCCCCTCCAGCCTCCATTTTTTCACACCATATTTCCTCCCTTCACCACCTCAGGGTATCCTTTTTATGGCTGCATGGTGATAGCCATGCTGGAATATTGCTATTACATAACAGAAGTAAGGGCTGTGGAAGCATGTGACTGGATACCTAGACTGTGTCCTTCCACAGTGGAATAAAAACACATGTGGTCCTGGCCATTCACCAATCTGTTGTTCACCCCTTTCCCTGTGCACTATTTTCAAGCTCCGTGCTCACTTCTGGTTCACTTCCAGGCTAGGTGTGCTACTTTTACTTTTAAAATAAAATATGTTTTTGTTTCTCTTCTTCTTGGTGGAGCTAGCCCAAGTCAGAGGGAGTGGGGACTCTCCCTCATTGAGTCTTACAACACCACACTTGCACTGTTTCCCTTGGGGCACCAGAGCTCTTGGTAGCTTGTGCTTCTATAAATCTGTTTTGCTCTGATGATCAGTACATAGGTGCTGACAATACTGAAAGAAAACACATTTGTACTCATGGTACTGTATACTATGTTGCACATCATTTCTGGAGGTACAAAACAGCTGGGTTCCAAAACAAATGGGCATGCAACCAAAGCTGACCAGTGCATTATGGTTCAGGTGTTACATCTGAAAAAACCTTCTGCACCCCACCACCACCATATGTAAAATGATCCAACAGTACTGGGTTTTAGTTTTGGTCTTGAAAAAAGTGCACAGTATACTGTATGTACCAGTTCAATAAAACTGCGGCAGGTTCCATCAGTTTTATTACAGCTCATAGCCAATAAAATTACATGCCACTTGAAATGGTGAGAAATGCTCCATCTACGCACATATACAGTAGCTATATTCAAGAGGACTGGTCCTCTTAAGCACTTGTTTGAATGACCTAGCTGACTTGCAGGTGGTGATGTGAATGATTTCCACTTGAGCTGTATGTTAGGATTAAACATTGTGAAAATAAATATTCTTTATAAAACTGTGACCAGAAATAGATATACTTGGAGAAAAAGTTGATATGTGTGTGTGTGTGTGTGTGTGTGTGTGTAGAGAGAGAGAGGAAGAGTCTAGCGTCAAATGCCGTCCTCATGCAGATTTTACCAAGAGGTTATCTGGTTCATTTAAACTGGTGTCCTAGGTTGGCTTTGATAACTGTGTGGGACAGAATCGCTCACCCACAGGTTTTCATTTTGATGTAAGAGGAAAATGTAGATAAAATTGAAGGGCATGGCCACTGATCATAGTTGGACACTACAGATGGCTTCTGTTGCACAAAGGGATGGCATAACAAGTTGGAGAGGACATGCTGTTAGGGAACAACGTTATGAGGTCCATCTCCCATCACTGCTCGATCGGGCAGGGATTGCGGTGGTGGTGTTGAACCAATGATCAAAGGCTACAACTAGATCAAACTGTCTTTGCTTCTCTGCAACTGGGATGTTTGCATTGTAAATTACTCAAGTACAGTGTCTTCTCATATAACCCATACAAGTATAATATGAAGTAACAGGTTTCATGTATGTTGCTTGCTCTGTCTTCTTGTAAAATACAAGATTCCCTGTAATATAGGAGCCCTGTCTGCATTGGACTTTTTTGGTGGTGCAAGTGGTACTCCACCTCCCTGTTCCCACTCCCCCTTTAACTCCAGTGCTGGTGATTCTTACTGCAGACATGCAGCCCCCTCCCCCACCACCCAAAAGCTGAAATTTGATGATGGGTTCAGCAGTGTAAGTTTTCCCTGTAAATTACTCCATTGCTGTATCTTCTTATATAACCATGCAAGTACAGTATGCAGTAACAGGTTTCATGTAGGCTGCTTACCCTATTTTCCTGCAAAATACAGGATTTCCTGCAGATGTAGGAGCCCTGTTTAGATTGGACTATTTTGGTGGTGCAAGTGGTATTCCACACCCTTGCTCCCCCTAATCTTTTAACTCCATTGCTGCCAGCTCCTACTCCAGATGTGCAGCCCCCTCCCCTGCCAACTAAAAGCTGAAATTTAATGATGGGTTCAGCAGTTTAAAAGTTCTAGAGGCTGATAGAGTGAAAATGTATTTCTTTGCTGAACAATAGGTCAAATGAGCTGTGAGTTCAAACTTGAATTCATGCTACAGTAGTAACAGTATGGTCCATGGATGATGATTTAATAAGAACTTTGCCATTCTAAAAGTTAAAAACTCCTGCTTTTTCACAAGTGCAATTAATTTTTTTTCACAATTTTTTCATAAGGTGTTTTTTTGCACAAGGTATTTTCCATTTTCATGAGGCAAAATGCTTATTATCCTGCCCCATCCACCTACATTCACTAAGAAGGAGTGAAAATAAAAAAAAATAAAAAAATAAAAATTAAATCTTATTCCAGAATGGCACACTCCCTTATGTTGTACTGGGACAAATCATGGAAGGGACATGTATTGACTCCATGGATAAAATGAGTGGGAGAGAGAGAGGCTTACTGAAATACTGAATGACCAGCCAAGTTGGGGGGGGGGGGTGTAACAGTCTGCCAGTTGCATTATTCACTTGTCTGTATTCTCAAAAACTAAAGCTACAGAAATAGAGTGGGACAGTTCTTAAAATCAATCAATCAATAAAAACAAATCCACAGAGTTATGAAAGGTTATAAAAGTATATTACAGGGTTGACTCGGAAACTCCACTATTTTGTTCCCATTTTATTTGTTTATTTAAATGTTTCACCAGGAAGGCACACTGGGCAACAGGTTGTTCTTCTCCAGGTGTGACATGGGGGAAGGGGAACATGAGGATAGAATACATATTTTTGGTACACTAACAAAGATTTACATATACTTACATTCAAATAAAAGTGAGTAAACTGTAATGACACAATGAAATAGCAGGGTACTAACAGTTTTGAACTAGATAGGTAACAACGATAACAGTTTAGAACTTGGTGTATACAATAGCACAAAATTACATTTAGTGGTATATTCTAAGTGACACATAAATGAGTATCTTGATTATGGCTGAATAGAGCTCAAGTAGTTGATCAAGGGGTAACTAGTAGGGAGTAACACAGACAGTACAAGTTAGCTAGGATAAGACAAAAGTGTAAATTTGTTTGGAAGTGCAAAAGATTAGGGTTATACAGAACTAAGGCTAAGAAATGGAGGGGAAGGGGGGAAGTGGAGAGGGAAAGAGAGGTGAGAGGCATTTAAGAATCATATCTTACATTTTAATGAGAACTCAGCCAGAGGTTGATTTAGACCAAGGGTGGGTGCTAAGTAGAGGGGTGGAAGAGAAGGATGATGGGGAGACAGAGGGCTTAACCTCTTCTGATCTGTTCCAGATATTGAGAACCTTGCTAGTGGATGGTGCAGGGCAAGCGTTAGGGTGAAAATGGTGGAGGAAGTAGGAGAGTGGTGGATAGGGAAAATAGAGAAAGTGGGAAGAGAGATAAGGGCTTTACAAGAGCTAAGACCCTAGGGGAGCTGAGAACTCCTTCAGGGGATAGGCAATGGAGGAGGAGTGGAAAGGAAGAGGGAGGAGGAGGGAGGTCTGCCGGGGTCTGACCACTCCAGTATGCTGAGAACCCTGCCTGCACAAGGCAGAGGTGGAGCACAGTAGGAGGGAAGCAGGCTGTTAAGCAATGAGGGTGAGTATGCTTTGGGATGTTGGGAGCCTGATAAGGTTTGAGGAAGGCCAGAAGAGAGGTTAGTGAGAAAGAAGAAGGCCAAGACCTATAAGGAGCCCTTTCCAGGTGCAGAGAAACCCTGCAAGGGGACAGGGATAGCAGGAGACTTTGAGAGAGGAGAGGGTGTTGGGGGTAGGGTGGAGTGAGGACAAGCTCTTGGAACAACATTGGGCGCAAGAGAAACACAGTAAGAGTGCAAGGGAGGCCAGTAGGGAAGGGAGTTGGGGGAAGGGAAGGTGAGCTGGAATTTTGGGGAAGGGGTGGGGTGCATCAGGGACAGAGTGAGGGTACTGACAGGGGGGTAGAGTTTGTCTTGGACTTAGAGGAGGGAATTATGAAGGGTCATGGCAGGAAAAGCTAGGTGCAGGGTATTTATTGAGGGCAAAGCTGATGGAGTAGAAGGAGGATGAGTAATGGATTTTAGGGGGGAGGGATTTCCCAATTTTTGGGAGGTGGTGAGAGTAACCAGATTGGCTGATAATGGTGGATATACGGGGGACTACCAGGATATGGGAGTCGGTTGATCTTAGGGACTGGGAGGGTGTTATAAAACCACAAGGCTGCTCTTACATTATACAAGTGGGGTAGCACCCCTATTATTAAGGTTACAAATGCTGTTCTGATGTTAAACTCATATTTTTGCAGCCCTCTTGAAATAATGTGAAATTTGACAGGTGTTGGGTTCAGCAATTTAAAAGTTCTATAAGGCTGACAATGTGAAAAAGTTACCTTTTTAAAGATGCTTTGTTATTGGCCAATAAGGCAAGGGTTACAGTATGAGTTCAGATCTGAAATGTTTCTGGCTAGTTATGCTTTGGCACAAGGATGATTCTTCAATAAGTGACTTTACTGAGAACTTTGCCATTGTTAAAAAAATCGTGCTTTTGCACAAGCACAAATGATGTCATTTATTTATTTATGTATTTATTTATTTCTTTATTTAAAATCTGGCAAATCCATGAGCAAAACATGCCCATTTTCATGGGCAATCAGATATTACATAGAGGACAATAATTTACAACAAATATCCAAGACAGAAATACATAATAAATATCACCTAAAAAATCAGCTCTCAATAAGACAATAAATCAAGCACAGTTACAACATTCTGATGTCATTATGTATTTTCTGAGTCCAGTTTTAAAGCTAAAATTGCTGCTGATCCCTGTTGTTAATTTCAAAGGCAAAGAACTGTAAAACTTGGGTGACTGATACAATAATGATCTTTGACCAAGTGCAGTTTTTACAGCGGGAACCTTGAAATAACTTTGAGTCAAATGTTGTGTACACTAACTTTTTCATAACATTTTTCATAAGCTGTTTTTCACACATGGTAGTTTCTATTTTCATGAGGTGCAGCATTGGACTGGACAACCAGAATACCTAGAAATTTCCAGGTAGGCCCCCTCAGTTGGCTACCTGGCCACCTTTCAAACTCTGAAATACTATGCATTTATCATCTTTTTTTTGTAATTAAAAGGGGTATTTGGGCACTGTAAGTAAATCTAAGATGCAAACTCAGAGCTAGTGTATCACATAAGTGGAATACTGATATGAGTGTGCAACCCTAGGCCCTCCCTTACTGATTTTCCAGGTGGGACCCCGTATCCACTTTCTAGGTGTGCCCCCTGTACCCAGTCTGACCCTAGATGATTTGTTTGCGGTTGGGGTTGTGGTGGTGTGAGGTGTTTCTAGTGCTCAAGTTTGTTCCAGCAAATCTTTTACTGTTCTCTGAGAAAGTCTCAGCAGATATTTTATGGATTCATGTGACTAAAACAAACTGCTTGCTTTCTTACTGTGAGCTTAGTAAGGGTTATATTACAGCCAGGTGTTCATATTACACTCTGATTAATTACCTCACATTGTTGATTTTCTTCTTTTTGCTTGTTTCAGTACTCCACTATTTTGAAGCAGAAGTATGATGCAAGTGCACATGTGGGTCAGTTGTGTGAATTATGTGGATTGGGGAGGGGTTGTAGCTTGTGCAAGGTTCCATTTTCAGTGTTCAGTTGTTGAAATTCATTTTTCACTTTATGCACTTAAAAATGATGTATGTTCTTGTCATGTATCAGATGATTTGAATGTTGTTGTTTAGGGGGTTTGGTGGGGTAGAGGTATGCAATATGTTCAAATTTGGTTATTGAGTTTTGTTGTGCCTTAGTTTTAGCAGTGTGCTAGTACAATATTGTAACTCAAACAAAAACAGGTCACCTTTACAATATTGCTGTACCTTTTTCTTCTGTTACGTGTGTGTGTGTGTGTGTGTGTCTGTAACCATATCTCGTATCTACGTCAGATGTTTGACTGCATGTGTGCATGGTGATTAGTGGAATGATTAGATGTGGAATGAAATACATAAAGGTCACTACTTTATTTAAGATCAATCTCATAATTGCAGCTATCTGTATTGGCCACACTGACAGATTTGTAAGCTTCAGTTGTTATGAAAGTGGTGGCAATGTGATGTAAGGAATAAGTGACATGTATCAGAACACTGTAGCTGTGAGGAAAGAAGGATCATGGCAGGGAAACTGCTGCTGACTTGCATTAGCTCAAATGATAAAACAGGCAAGGAAAGACAAAAACTCAGGCTTTTGTTTCAAAAAATAATTTTGTTACTTATGAAAACACATCATACATACTGTAAATAGTCAAATCAGTGATGTATTAGGAGCATTTGTTTCCTATCTCCTTTAATAGGGAAATATCAAGGTGATCTATTTTTCATACTCACTGTACTTTGAACTTGAAGCACCACTCAAAACAGAATACCTCTAACCTAAAAACCATGAACAAAAAACTCTATTGCTAAATCTATTCTATCTGTCTAGCTACTACTTTAAGAAAGGAGGGCTAGAAAGGCTGCTGGGGCAATAGTTCTGTGAAGCACAGAAAACTACAGACAGCACGGGGTCTTGTCTGGAGGAAAAGTATAGAACTTAAATTCAGTCTCAGTCTATCATTTTTAAGGGGCTCGGTTGAAGCTTCTTTTATTAGTTTATCATTTAAAGGTAATTAAAAAAAGGATCTGAGAAATGGAGCTTTCTAATTGGCTGTAAACAGTCTAACAGCCTTATGTTAATCTTTTATTGTTTAAAGCATATCACAAGTAGATGCATGGGTATACATGGTAACTCAGCTATTAGTACTTTGTGCAGTGTAAAATAGTACTTGGATGATTTAAATCATGTTTTTCTTTCTCTGTTGGTCAATCTTCCATGAGCGTACATCAATATTTTGCACCACACACTCATAACATTAGTCATTTTAAATGGACAATGTTTCTTTAAAGCAGTATGACAGCTGTGTTGGCTCTGACCAGAATTTGTTCCCCCTGTTACTTTAATTTCATTTCATTTCATTTTCATTTTTATTGTTTATACTGGAAAGCCATGTGAGCAAAATTGCCTGATTTCACACACATCCAGTAACAAAATTTGGTACAATAACACATACTGGTAAACATTACATAGTTTGGAATGAGAGCACATACAAAATTGGTACAATAACACATAGAACATTACATTGTCAGGAATAACAGTCATACAAAGGGGACAGAACATGACAGGGAAGATACTGTTAAATATAACATAACTATAATAATTTTAAAGAGAAAAGCAAAAATATGCCAGGTGAGAAGTGCAGAAAATTGAAAAGGAGAGATTGGAGCTGAGAGCATGGGTCAGGGCAGCTGCATTGGAGTTTGTCTAAAAAGTAGGATTTCAACTGGTTTTTGAATGATGTAAGTGTGTTGCACAGGACCAAGGACAAGGGAAGGTTGTTAAAAAGTTTGGTACCTTTGTAGGAGAGGGAGTGTTGTCCCTGGGTGGTACTACAGTGAGGAATCATGAAGGCATGAATACTAGAGTGCCTGGTGGGCCTGGTGTTTACAGACTTATTGAAGAGGGAGGTGATGCTGCTAGGCATGGAGTCCAATTAGGGATTTTAAAGAAAAAACGAGAATTCTGCTGTCAAATCTATCCTCCATGGGAGCCAGTTTGCAGCCTTGTACAGATCACAGTGGTGCATCCAACAGGAGAGGCCTGTGATGAATTGGATGATGCTGTGATATGTGGTCTTTAATCTAACTAGATTCTTCTGTGAGATGGAGGTTGAGTATATTAGGTAGCTGTAGTCTAAAATAGGGAGCAGGAAACTGTTGGCAAGCAAGTCCCTAGTTTCTGGTATGAGGAAATGTTTAATCAATGTAGGATGCCAAATCTTTAGTGAATTTTTTAATAAGTTGATGAGTGTGTAGCTCATAGTTTAGGTAACAGTCCAAGTTAATCCCCATGTATTTGAAGGTGGTGACTCTCTCAATTGGCTTGCCTTAGTTGTCTATAAGAGAAAAATCACAATTTAGGGGCTTCCTAGAGTCTGAGAATATGATGACCTTAGTTTTCTTGGAGTTGAGGACCAGGCCCTGGGAGGAGAACCAAAAGTGTAGTTTACTGAAGTCATTGCAGTTTGTTGAGAAGGGAGAGGGGATTCTAATCCTTGCAAAAGAGGGCTGCATTATATGCGTAGAGGATGAGCTCTGTGAATGAACAGATATCGGGGAGGTGCTTGACTACAAGAGAGAGTAGGAGAGGCCAGAGGATGGAACCCTGGGAAACTCCATATTTGATGTGCCAAATTTTGGAGTATTGGTCTAATATTGTAGTCCTGTGTATCTGGTTACTGGAGTAATTTTCAAATCATTTTATCACTTTGGCAGAGAAATTTAGTCCGGATAGGGTGTGGAGGAGAATTTTATGATGGACAAGGTTGAAGGCCTTTGTTACATCTACAAACACTGAGCTATGTAGAAACCTTCATCACTCACCTTTTCAATTAAATTAGTAAGCCTTACTAGGGCAATCTCAGTGTTGTGACTGGTTTGGAACCCATGCTGTGAGTCTGTGAGAAGTTTTTGTGCATCTCGGAAGTTCATGGTTTGATCAAGGATGATTTTTTATTTTATTCATTTATTTATTTAACAAATCAGAAAGACCTTTGAGCCAGAGGTTCCATGTCAAGTCACAAGAATAGCAAATTACAATGGTTTTAGTAAGTAGTACAACATGAGGAAAATAATTACATAAACAAAAGAACAATATGGCAAGATAAATATTGTGTAAAGTGCAGCCAGTGGCCTTGTCTGAAGAGGGGTGAAAGGGCTTACAAGGAGAGAAGTACAGGGGGTGAATTGGGGGGTGGAAGGAACAAAATGAGAGCAAGGAGGGAGATGCCACAATGAAGTTTAAGCAGGAAAGACCCACAGGGTGGAGGGAGGTAGAGGAAAAGAACAAGGTGAGGAAACAGAGGAGAGAGGAGGGAAGTGGGAGTGGAGGGGTAAGGGAAGGGGGGATGAGGTAGAATGAAAAGAGGGCAGGAATGAGGAAGGGATTAGGCAGGAAGTGCTGTGAGTGGAATAGTGTAGCAGCAGCAGCATAGGGCTATACTGAGGCAAATGGAAAAAAAAGGAGGTCTCAGTGCATTTAGCTGTCAGCAGAGATTAGGTATAATGGTCAAAAGAAGCTCTGAAAACTAGGAATTGATGCAACTCCCGCTTAAATGGTCCCAAGGTTGCATTCATTGCAATCTCAGGAGGAAGGGAATTAAAAAAAATAGCAGCTCTAACTGCAATGGATCACTGTCGGAGCGAGGTTCGACAGCGAGAGACAGTAAAGGTGTGGCTCACAGAACTTCATGTGGTCTGAGTGCCTCAGAAGGGACTGAAAAGCTGAAGGGAACCTGGTGGTAGGAGACCAAGATTGGCCTTCTTAGCCAGAAGGCAGGCTTGATATTTAATCTGTGATTGGAGTTGAAGCCAGTTTGCTTGTTCGTAAAGGTCACAAGTGTGAGTACAATATACTGCACCAGTTAGTAGATGGCATGCCTTATTCAGAGCTGTGGTGAGCTGACGTAGGGTTGTGTCTGTGACGGAACTATAAATGACCAAACCATAGTCAGTAATAGACACAATTGAACTTTGGATAGCCAATCTGAGGGCTTCGGTAGCAAGGCAGTGTTTATGCCTATGTAGAAGGCCTAGGCAAATGTTAACTACCTTGGCAACATTCTCAACATGGTTGGAGTAGGACAGTGTACTATCCAGAGTAACTCCTAGATATTTAAAAGACTGAGTCTGATCAAGGACAGCACCCGCTCTGTTTTTACTCACCAATTGTTTGGCTTTGTGCTTGCTGTGGGTACCATGGAAGAGCATGACCTTGGTGTTTTGCAGTTAAGCACCAACTTGTGAGAGATGAACCCGGACTCAGCTTCAGTAAAACTTTTCTGAAGTTGGGCCTGAAGAAGGGTAGGGTCAGCAGTCTTTGAGAAAATGACTGCATTATCCGAATACAGGAGTACTGGTTCGAAACAGGATGATAGAAAATTATTGAGCAAGGTGCTAAATAGAAGGGGTCCCAGTGTTGATCCTTGAGGAACCCCAGAGCAGACAGGCAGTTTAGCAGTCAGGGCAGACCCTATTCTCAATTGCTGTGTGCAGTTTGCTGGATAGCTGGTGAATCACTTTAGGACTTCTGAAGGTATACCAAGCCCAGCAAGTTGATGTATTAGCAAATGGTGATTGACCGTGTCAAATGCTTTAGACAGGTAAATAAAGGTTGCACCAGCAAGTTGACCCTGATCAACAGTATGGTGAATGAAACCTGTGAATTCCAGTAGGGCTGTAGATGTGCTGTGCCCTTTCCAAAAACCATGTTATTGGACACATTGTAGGTTGTATTTTTCCAGGTAATCCACAAACTGGTCAGCAACAATCCTTTCAAGTGCTTTGGACAGCTGGGGAAGAATAGATATTGGCCTATAATTCCCAGGTGGTAATCTGTTCCCATTCTTAAAAACTGGTATAACCAGAGCAGATTTCCAGATCTGGGGGAATTGTGAAAGTATGAGGGAGTGATTGAGAAGCTTGGTGAGGGGGGATAGGACTTCATCTAGAGTTAGGGTAAGAAGTTTTAGGTCAAGGGAATCACTGCTTGTCCTTGTTCCTCCTAGAACTTTACATAGGTAGGTCTTGGTCTCGCTTTCTGAGAAAGCTTTGAAGTAGAAATATGGGTGGGTAGAGGCCTTTACTGATTTGGTGGATGTAGGAGCTGTGCTGGGTGGTTCAAAGAAATTTGGGGGCAGAGTTTGGCTAAGGTCTGTGAAGGATGAATTAAATGTGTTGGCAATTAACACGGGGTCATGGGTGATAGACCCATCAACATTTAACATAAAAAAAATACCACCAACAGCTTAATCTGGTTCAAGGTCAGTTGGCATTCATCTGTATCCCCCTCCCCCGGGTCGTGCCTGAAAATAGGCAGGATTTGTCTAGTGCACTTACCCGGTCAACAAAAGATAAATAAATAAAATAAATAAATAAATAAATAAATAAATAAATAAATAAATAAACATAGTTGGAGCCTGTTTGGATGCTTTCCAGTGTTTTCGGAGAGGTTTTCCCAGACTTTTTTTCCCTATCAGCCCAGGTCTTGGCAAGGATGTCCTTACAGTAACATGCTTTGTGCTCATGGATAGCCTTAGTACATGCGTTCCTGGCCATCTTATAGGCCTGTATGTCAGGTTGACTGCCAGAGGTCCTGACCCTATGCCAGAGGTGGTCACGATCTTTCATTTGAGCCAGAAGGCTAAAAGAGATCCAGGAATTATCAAGTCCCCTGATCCTATGTGTCCTAAAAGGGGCATGGATGTCACAGGCTTCATTGAAATGTTCAATGAAGTATTGTAGAGCAGAGTCAATATCAGGTGCAGTTTCAATGTAAGACCAGTCTTGTTGTCGAAGGAGAGAGTTTAGTGGCTGCAGGTAGCCATGGAAGAGCACTCTACTTGTGATTATTCTGGTTGGGGGCTTAATAAATTTGTTAGACCAATAACACTTGGTTTGATAATTTGGGATGTGGGCGGGAGGAGGGAGATGGGCCTGTAGTTACAAACATCATTTCTGGAGTTGGATTTCTGGAGTGGTTTTATTGTGGTACTTTTCCACTTACAGAGGAATACCCCAGTGCAGAGTGAGTGGTTGAGGATGTTGGTTAGGGGGATGTCGATAGGTACACAGACGAGCTTCAGGATGTGGTAGTCAGTGTCGTCAAGGCCCAGACTGGGCTTTAGGTCGTTCATTTTGAGGTAGGCAATTGCATTAGCAGGAGAAGTACATTTGAAGTAGAATTTAGGGAGGGGGATGGGGTTGTTTGTGCAGAGGGGGGAGTCATGATGCAGTGGGTAGGCTAATGTTGATAAGCTGTGGGTTATTTGGTTTGTATATGTTGAGGTCACTAAAGTAAGTGTTGAAGAGATTGACTATCTCACTCGGTTCACTTATTAGGCTTCCTTCATTTTTGAGGGATATTTGTTCTGCAGTGTGACCTCTGTCTAGTAGGTTATTGAGTGTTCTCCAAGTGTGTTTAGAGTTGCCCCTAGCACCCAGTTGTTTGTCCTTGAGAAAGCTTAATTTTGCAGCTCTGACCCCGAATTTGCACTTATTTCATAGGGCTTTGTAATCCTGTAGAAGTTTGGGAAGTTTAAAGTTTCTATATTTGGTCGATGCTTTGTCTTTTTCCGCATGAACTTTAGTAAGTCAGAAGTGATCAAATTGTTAGTGTGGCCTTTCACTCTGAGTTTTTTTTAGTGGGAGTAAGGAGTCACAGATGGATAGAAAGGTCTTGCTAAAGGATTTGAGGGCAACGTCTATGTCTAAGATGTGGCTGGTGAAGAACCAGTCTGCGGCTAGGATGGCTTTAGAGAAGTCATTGAGGTTAAGGTTTTTAAGCTGTCTGTAAAGAATGAACCTGGATTATTTCTTTTGGTCTTTGGCCGACCAACTACAGAAAACAGCACAGTGGTCACTAATGGAATCAGGAAGAACCCCAGCAACAAACACTTGGGCAGGGTTAGTGACTATGATGCAATCAAGAGTGGATTCATAGCAAGTTTTGTAGTTCATAAGGGTGGTATCCCTTATGAACTGATGCATTCTGAGCCCAGCCAGGGCTTCTTTGGCAGCATTGGATTGATTAGACTGCCAATTCATGTTGAAGTCACTAAGTAATATCCACTCGCGACAGCAGGGGAGGGAGTTTTTTTAGGTCAAGGACTATGTTAGGGGTGCACGGCGGTAGGTATGCCACACTTAGAGTGATAATTTTAGATTGCCCTAGGATGAGGTTAATAGAGAGCGACTCAAAGGTAGGGGTGTCAAGCTAGGAGTCAGGTTTGGAGAATGTGAGGTGTTCTGAAATACAGAATAGGCAACCACTGCCACGTTGACCAATTCTGTCCCTTCTAATTACAGAGTAGCCTTCAAAGGAAATTTCACAGGTGGGAATTTTGTCTGTGAGCCGGGTTTCAGTAAGGGCTATGACATCAAATTTGTTAGTGGTGAGCCAGGAACCAAAGTAGGATTTTTTGACTAGTAGGCTCTGGGTGTTCAGAATGGTGATTTTGATTGTGTGTGTGTGTCCTTTGAGGGGTGTGTTAGGGTATTAGCATTTATGGGATGGGGGCCAGGGTTGGGGTGAACAGAACCAGAGAGGAGTAGGAGGAGCAAGAGAAGTTGCTGGTGCCTCCTAATGATGTGAAATTATTTTCTAGTGTTGAGAGGGAGAGTGCTTGAGATTAATTGTCCCCTGAGGCTGCCTACAAGGGAGTAGCAGCCATGAAGGAAGCTGTAAAAGTTAACAAAATTTTGTTGGGTGAATTGGGGCCTGTACCAAACCTACCTAGGTTAGAGACCCTGCTGGGGGACAGGAGTTAGGCCTGGGAGTTGCATAGTGTGCCAAGGAGGGGTACTTTCAGCTCAGTGAAGGAAGTTAAGGTGAGATTATTACTGTGTCGAGGGGTTAGTATCATGTCAGTAGGTGCTCTCTCAGCAACCCTTAGAGAGATGACTACAATGAATAGTGTTAGCAAGGCTATGGTGTGGGAGAACCTGAGGATGGGGTTGAGAAGGAGGAAAGTGTGCACTAGGAGTTAGATATGGTGGGTGGGAGGTTGGATGAGGCACAGAATGGTGTCAAGAAGTGAGGGAGGCTTAGATTATGTCAGTATTACAATGGCAACACCTATTGGTGTATCTATATGAGAAACAAGTGGGAAGGGCTTAGATTGTTGCAGAAGGGCAATGGTGACACCTATTGGTGGATCAGTATAAGAAGCAGATGGGAAGGCTAAAATTATTACAGGATTGTAATGGTGACACCTATATGTGGATTTGTATAAGAAGCAAATGGGAAAGTAGGGAGATATGCAAATAACCCATTCTGTTGCAGACAACTACCTTGAGGTAAATGCATATGTAAATACAGTGGCGTGAAAAAGTATTGGCCCCCTTCCTGATTTTCTCTATTATTGCATATTTGTCACATTGGATGTTTTCAGGTCTTTAGACAAAATATAATATTAGATAAAGGGAACCTGAGTGGACAAATAACACTTTTTTTTTACTTATTTCATTTATTTAATGAAAAAGTTAACCAACACCAACTGGCACTGTGTGAAAAAGTAATTGCCCCCTAGTTAAATCAACCCAATTAAAGGGATAATTAGAGTCAGCTGATTGAACACAGCTAGGCTTGATTACAGCCAGCCCTGCTCAATATAAACCTCACTTATTTTGGCCCTTACCATCAGAGTCACATTGTCAGGACAAAGAGTCAACAAGCACATTATGCCATGATCAAAGGAAGTTCCTGAAAAGATCAGAAAAACATTTTGTTGCCTCTATCAGTCTGGAAAGGGTTACAAAGCTATTTCTAAGGCTCTGGGACTCCATCGAACCACAGTGAGAGCCATAATCTCCAAATGGAGAACACTTGGAACAGTAGTGAACCTTCCCAGGAGTGGGCGGCCTGCCAAAATTACTCCAAGGGCGCAGTATAAAAATCATCCAAGAAGTCTCAAAGGATCCTAAAACAACATCCAAAGAACTGCAGGCTTCTCTTGCCTCAGCTAAGGTCAGTGTTCATGACTCCACAATCAGAAAGAGACTGGGCAAAAATGGGCTTCATGTGAGAGTAGCAAGGCGGAAACCACTGCTAACCAAGAAGAACATAAATGCTCATCTCTCATTTGCCAAGAAGCACCTGGATGATCCACAAGCCTTTGGGAAAATGTTCTATGGACAGATGAGTCCAAAGTGGAACTTTTGGACAACATGGATCCCATAATGTCTCGCGAAAGCAAAACACAGATTCACAGTAAGAACACCATACCAACAGTCAAACATGGTGGTGGTAGTGTGATGGTGTGGAGATGCTTTGCCTAAGGACCTGGATGACTTGCCATAATTAAAGGAACCATGAATTCTGCTCTGTACCAGAAAATTCTTAAGGAGAATGTCCAGTCATCCTTCCATCAGCTGAAGCTGAAGCGTAGTTAGGTCATGCAGCAAGACAATGATCCAAAACACAAAAGCAAGTCCACATCAGAATGGCGAAAAAGAAGTAAAATTAAAGTTTTGGAGTGGCCTAGTCAAAGTCCAGACTTAAATCCGATAGAGATGCTGTGGCAGAACCTGAAACGAGCAGTTCATGCTCGAAAACCTACCAAATGTTACTGAATTAAAGCAGTTCTGTGAGGAAGAGTGGGTTAAAATTCCTCCACAGCGATGTGAAAGACTGATATTGAATTATAGGAAGTGTTTGGTTGCAGTCATTGCAGCTAAATGTGGTGTAACCAGTTATTAAGTGTAAGGGGCAATTACTTTTCACACAGTGCCAATTGGTGTTGGTTAACTTTTTTTCGTTAAATAAGTGAAATAAAAAAACCAAACAAGTGTTATTTGTTCACTCAGGTTCCCTTTATCTAATATTACATTTTGTCTAAAGACCTGAAAACATCCAGTGTGACAAATATGCAATAATAGAGAAAATCAGGAAGGGGGCAAATACTTTTTCACACCACTGTACCTATGAAAAGAGGACTTCACAATCTGCCTGGTGGCACTGAGGGCTAAGGCGTTGGACGCCATACCTCTCGGCATGTCAGCGACCTGGGTTCGGGAATAAGCCCGGGCTGTCAGAGGTCGACAACGGGAGGAGGGGAGGGTGAAGCTGGACAGAGCTGCCGGAAGGCAGCTCTCCTCTCTGGGGAGGTGTAGCAGCATCCCTTGGCTGATGGCTGCCTCCTGGTGGAGGATGGGGACAGCATGGGCTCAGAGGATGCCAAGATATTAGGCCAATGGCGTGGGGGAAAGGGGTTGTGACCAGGCCTTTAAGGCACATGCATGTCTCAACGTACATGCGCTCCTACTACTGGAGCACCTGGGAGAAAAAACAGAGGAGAAAATGCCAGTGGTAAGATGATGACCAACTCCCCACAGGTGCCGCTCCTAGGCCGGGCATCAGGTAAGCCCCGGTAACTCTGTGTGACGGGGCTGCAGGGGTCGGTCAGAAGGGGGGCTATCCAGAGGCATAGAAAGTATTACATGATAAAAAGGAAAAAAAAAAGAGCACTTCACCCAGGGCAGGAGGGTGAGGCAAATAGCTGATTCAGTGGCAATGGGGACAGTTTCAGCTCTACCTGGATTCACTTGGAGGGGGACTGCTGACTTTAGTTGCAGGGAAACACCTTGAGGTAAATGGACAGGGACAGCCTCTGTAGGGAGCGATAAGCAAAGCAACAAGGGATTAGTGTGAAACTGGCTGGGGAGACACATGGGGGGGGCAAGTCTTACAGAGATCAGAGGAGGAAGAACAGGAAAAGACAGGGAGCAAGGCAAAACAGGAAAGGATAACAGCAATTTAGAATTTAGGCATGTTGTAAAGGTCAGAATAGCAGCTGCTGGACTATAGACCCTGGTACAATACAAAGATATGGACTACAGCAGGGGAAAGAGAGCAAAGGCCTTGGTACAATGCAAAGATATGGGCTACAGCAGTAGAAACAGAGCAGAACACAAACTGCAAATGCAGGCTGAAACAGCGGAACAGAGCAGTAAAGAAACAGAGCAAAGACCCTGGTACAATACAAAGATATGGGCTAGAACAGAGGAAACAGAGCAGAACACAAACTGCAAATGGAGGCTGAAACAGTGGAACAGAGCAATAAACAAAAGTAAAAAAACAGCAAGAAGAGTTTAAACAGGGTACTAGCACTGTAAAAAACAGCAAGAGGTGTTTAAAACAGGATACTAGCACAACAGAGGCAGATTTTAAATACTGGCAATTAAATTGAAAGGCAAAAAATCTTGTAAAACAGGTTGAGACAGAGTACAGTTTCCTGTCCTTGAGCTTCAGCTGTACATGGATTCACTTGCAGGGGGACTGCCAGCTTCTGCTGCGGGGAACCATTTTGAAGTAAATGGACTGAGGAAACCCCAGTCACCCTTTACTCCCTAAACCTGTGCAAGTCTAGCTCAGATGGGCTTGATCCTAAACTTCTCCATATCTCTGCTCCTGCCACTGCATCTCTTCTGACTCACCTGCTCAACATTTCCTTCTCTGTCATTAGTGTCCCATACTCCTGGAAGCTGGCCAAAGTTATACCACTCTATGGGGGGGGGGACCCTTCCTCCCCTGGTAACTACCAGCCAATTTTCTCCCTCCCCTTCCTTGCCAAGCAGCAAGAGAAGCTAGTCTATACCAGATTCTCTGACTTCCTCTCCTACTCTGATTTCCTCTCCCCATTCCAGTCTGGCTTCCAGAAGGATCATTCCACCATCTCCTCCCTACCATGTGCAACTGATTTTATCTTCTCAGGGATGGATCAGGTTCACATCACGGCAACCATCTTCATCAATCTGGCTATGGCCTTCAACTCAGTGTGCCACCCTCTCCTCCTGGATAAACTGAGTTCTGCTGGCCTCTCAGCTCCCGTTGTTGACTGGTTCCATTTTTACCTCATGGGCTGTTAACAGTCAGTACAGGTTAATAACACTCTGTCTCCTCCTCTTCCCATCCTGGCAGGGGTCCCACAGGGCTCCATCTTGAGTCTCATATTCTTCACCAGCTTTCTCAACAGCCTCCCCTCAGCCTGTACCAACTTGCATAGTCACATGTATGCAGATGACAGTCATCTACACTTCTAGTCCCTTCACCTCAGCTGTGGAAGGTCTACTCCAGCAAGACTTCCCCAATGTCCTATGCTGGATGTTATCTAACCAACTCTTAGCACAAAAAAAAAAAAAAAACTGTCCATGACCTTTTGCACCAGCTGAAAACTTGCCAGGCTCCCATCCATGCCCATCTTCTCTACCTTGGATGGCTCCCCTCTAGAAGTGGTTCCTTTCTTCAAATACCTTGGTGTGCAGCTTGACAGCAAGCTTGACTTCACTCTCCACATTGATGCCATACATGCCAAGCTTCAACTAGTGACTTGTACCACAACAAAGATTGTCTGTTCTTGCAGGAGCACCGAGACCTTGTCATCCTATTGGTACTCCTGGTTTTTGATTATGCAAATGTGCTCTATGGCTCTGCCACTCCTCCTTCTTCTTGGCCAGACTGGATACCCTCTGTAACTCCTTTTGCTGTTTTGCTTCCAGCTCCTCCCAGACTTATTATTGCTTATTTTACTCATCCTTGTCCATTCTTCCTCTTCTCTCACATCATCAGATTCACAGTGCATCCTTTATATCTAAATAATGGTTTGAGTCCCTTTCCTCCTACACTCACTCCTCTTCCTCATAATCTATGCCTTCTGCTCTCTACACTCTAGGGTTCCTCATACCTTTGCAATCCCACATCCTTGCACTTTTGCTGGGTTATCAGCCTTTTCTTATCACTTCCCCTCACTTTTGAAGGAACTCCCTTCTTCCCTTCACTTCGCTAACTCCCCTGGCTCCCTCATTTATCAGATGAGACTCCTTTCCTTGCCCCTTGGTTCTGCTTTCCCTCCATCTAACATCTTCCCATGCAACTGCCTGAAATGTGCATTTTGTTGCACTTGCTCTGTTTGTTCATTGTACACTTACTCTGGCTTCATTGAGTTCTCTGTCAATTTTATTGTAACTGTGAACTGTGTCTGTACTATGTATTACTCAGTATGTCAAGACACAAGAAGGCATGTCACCCATTGTGAGCTTCTCCCACTGCTAGTGGGCATTTTAGTTGATGCCTGTCCCTTTCCAGTTCAAGCATCTGTCAAGTTATGTTTTAAAGGCATTAAAGCTGGTGGAGTCTATTACTGATTCAGGTAGTGTGTTCCAGGCTTTTGCTGCCCTAATTCTGAAAACAATATCCCTTTTTCTTGTATTACAGTTAGGTATGTAGAGCTGTTTATTGTGGCTTCTTAAATTAGCTTTTCTTTTTATGAAATGTAGACCACACTGTTTTCTAAGTTCATTGTCATGTAGCTTTTTATATAATTGTAACAAGTCACCCCTTGCTCGTATGTTAGCCAAACTAACTAGCCCCATTTTCTGTAGCCTAGATTCATAAATGTATTTATATCCTGCATTCCATTACCCTTTGGTCGCACCTGGAAATGAGCCTTAGATCAGTGTGCCTTTCCCAATCATCTATTTTAAAATAAATAAATAAATAAATAGATACATAGACAAGATAAATAGCTACAGCCTGTGGAAGGGAGGGAGGGAACAGAGAGATCTAGGATGCAATTACATGATTGCATTCATTTACATAATACCAGTAAACTAATATACATAGACCCAGTAGGTGCAAATATATATGTATAGATATAGGACAGGAATAGGGATGGTTTGCCTCTGGATACAAGGAAGTGCTTGGCATGATACTAGGGAGTGTCTGGCATGGGGCAGGGTAAAGGAGAGAGGTGCTACTAGATGCCAAGGAGTCTTTCTTTTATACTTTGTATTTATTATATTTTCATTCACAAAACCATAGGACAGTTTTTACAGTATGTAAGTTAAGACATCACATAATTACATCAGTCAGGTACGTAGATGCCAAGGAGTCTTGATGTGGAGTGGGGAGTGAGAGGAAGCTACCACTGGGCACCACAGAGGGTGCCGCAGGAAATAATTAGAGGTAGGGACTGCTAAGATATAAAACACTAAATAAAATGTAATTTTTTTTAAATAAAACAAATAGTATAATTTTACTATCAATCAGTAAATTCTACAACTAGGTCAAAACATTGCAAGTGCTAATGGCAATGTTGAAAAAGAAAGGAATGCAAAGTAAGTGTTTAAATACACACTTGGGTTACACTTTAAGTGTCAGTTTCAATGTAGCTAATCATTAATTACTTGCAACAGGGTAATGACTCTCAAATAGCATTGGTGTGCTATTCCACTGAATACAGTGTCTTCAGGCACCTGGGAAAGTGCAAGGCACAGCGTAACGTTTTGCTCTGCACTATGTACATATTTCAATATCGGGCCACTGGTGTTGCTTCATAGATTTTTGCAATTAACATATACAAGATATTCAGACTGCGCCGGGCAGTGGTGCAAGCCTGGGCACAGCGCAACTGGGCTATGCCGGGGCCAGGACCAGGTGATATTCATCTGTGATGTGCCATGGCACAGTACCATTGAATATGGCAAGGTGCTGGAGCAAGCCACAGATATGGAGCAAGGGGATGCACCAGTGCAAGTACAGGTGCACTAGGGGCATCACCCGCAATATTTAGCAGGGGGCATGCAAATGAGTTCGTAAGATATGCAAGGCGCAAGTGGGGCCATTTACATGTCATTATGGCCCCATTTGCATGCCTTGTGCAGGACAGCCTGGTGACTTGCACCTGGCACCCTGCACAGCATGGCATGTGCAGTGGGGATCCTGGGACATCCCCTGCCCAGAGCCGCGATTGCTTCAATGTATACCAAACAAGCCCTGGTAGTCTAGTGGCCCACCTCCCTCCTGAGTCCCTGAATCCCTGAATATTATAATGATAGACTATCCCCGGTGGCCAAGTGGTCCCCCCCTCACCAGAGTCCTGGAGTAATGTCAAATGACTATCCCTGGTGGTCTAGTGGAACCCTCCTGCCTCTAGCCACGATAGAGGTAATCCTCCAAAAGGAAAAGCCCTGGTGATCCACTGGCACCCCCCAACCCTCCAACCCACTGCAAACCCCTTTCCCACCCCACTCCCAGTCGCATACCACCTGCCCGCCCACCCACCAAATGACAGGTGCAGTATAGGCTGTAAGCCCATTGGTTCTCAGTGTGGACCAATAGACTTGCAGGGCATACTGTAGCTAGCAGTCCCAAATATGTGAATGAAGTCATTCACATAATTGGGATTGTCTAATACATTATACCTGCAAACTTGTTAGTCCACACTGGGGACAATGGGCTCAACTACACCTGTCGTGTGCAGTGGCCGGGTGGTAATGAATGGCTGGGTTGCAACTGCCCACTAATGATGAGGGGGCGGGGTGATCAAGGGGTTTGGTGTGGAGTGGGAGGGGTGAGAGTGCCACTGAATGCCAGGGCTTTTACTTAAGGAGGATTACTGCGATCATGACTAGGGGCAGGGGGTTCACTAGACCACCAGGGATGGTCATTTGATGTTACTGGGGACTCAGTGGGAGGGGGACCACTTGGCCCTAGAGATGGAAGGATGGTCTGTCATTACAATATTCGGGGATTCAGGGACTGGGAGGGGGGGACCACTTGACTACCAGGAATGGTCTTTCATTACAATATTCGGGGATTCGGGGACTTGGGAGGGGGGTCACTAGACTACCAGGTCTTGTTTGGTATACGCTGAAGTGATCGCGGCTACGGGTGGGGGGTTCACTTGACCACCAGAGTGTGTGTGTGCTTGCCAGTGGTGTTCTGGGTGGGCAAGTGGCCACCCATGGCTAGGCTGCTGTGTTGCAACCTGCAAAACTGCAGCCCACCTGTGGGTGACCAGGAGTTGTGCCATCTTTTCTGGGGTCAACTTTGAGCCCCCCCATGCGGTGCAATGCAGGGTTGTGCCAGCATATTCACGGCACATCCTGGGCTGAATATCGGGATGTGCTACATATGCATGGGCACGCCCCCCTGCATTTGCACTGCATACTTTATCATTGCACCCCAGCGCATCAAGATTTGGGCTGCACCAGGCAGCCTTCTCAATATCCTGCCAGGGTGAAATGTGGGGTTGCGCCGGCACAACACCATTGCACCAGGTGCAACCCCTTTGAATATCCCGGCCATAGTCTATATGGACAACACTGATAAAGAAAATACATTGAAAACTCAGATTTAAATGCCAATATTCTGTATTCAGGACACTGCTTATGATCCTAACTCCAAATTTTATTATGCCTAGGTAAACAAAATAGGTGATTTAGTACCTTTTATTGGAACAAGAAGTTTTCAGTACACAAGCTTTCAGGCCTACAGAGTCCTTTTTTGGGCATTCTTAAGGATTTTTGTATTAACTGCCATTACCTGATAAATCTCTCTTTGTTGTCATGAAAACTTGTGAACTGAAAGGTTTTTGTTGGTTGACTAAAAGGTATCAAATCACCTACATAATTCTACATTCAGCAAAGGTAGTTCATTTGTAAGAATATTATATTTTAGAAATCAGACATGATACAAAATAATATTGCATAGTTTTATTGTGGACTAGTAAACAGTGATGTGAACACAGATTGCAAGTGTGGTTTACACTTTAAATGTTGGTTAACTACACTGTAGTTACAGTTTAACTACACTAACTACATTGCAATGTAGTTGCACTTGACAAACATGTAACTGGGGAAAGGGAAATTGTTTAACCAGGAAAGGCCCACTAAGCTGGAGTTGATTTCCAGGTGTGATCTGGGAGCACAATGAAGTTAAATGACTTGCTGAGGGTGACACAATATATCGAGCCCCTATAGTTAGGGTTCAGTAGGGTGTTCAATGTTAAACCACTAACTTTGTACCTTAATTGCTTTGGCAACATTTGACAAAACTAGCTGTAAGTTTGAATGTGTTGTCTTGGTGGCAAGTTCTAAATTTCTGGAAAGTTTTGTGATGGTAGCTTGCAAATTTTCTTTTTTTTTTTTCCCTCCGCCTTACTTGCCCCCTAGCCTGCCTCTCCTTCCGGCTGCACATAACTCCCCCCACCTCCTCGCCCCGACCCCCTTCCTACTAACCTCAGATCATAGCTGACCCAGGGGTGGCCCAGCTTAACCCTTCGCCGGATGGGTCCCTCTCTTCCGAGAGGGAAGACGCCAGGAGGGGATACCAGCGCACTCTACGATCAGTCCCCGGGTGCTGCTGAGGTGGATTCCAGGGTGTCGTGGCATCTGAGACAGCTGGAGCCAGCAGCCATCATCCGGCAGACCAGGAAGCAGCTTTCCACTTTTCTGTGGGGAGGGACGTCCTGACGTTAAGGCATACGCCGACATCTGTCACTCCTCCTTGAACACCGAGCCCGGCTATACTGCTGTACTCCCAGCCTCCGTCAGGAGTCAGCATGCACTGGTGTGCATCCCTGCCCCCCCCCCCAGAGAAGGAGAGCTGTCTCTGGATGCTCCATCCTTCTCCCCCCCACCGGCCCTCCGGTGACCTAAGTCCGTTCCTGAACCCGGGTCACCGGCGTCGCAGACAGAAATCCAACCACTGCTCTGATGGGCCGGTCTTAGCTTGCACATTTTCTGAGATCCAGATATGTAATTTTCTTGTAGGTGTCTAATTTTTTGAGAACCATAGTGGCCTTTTCTTTCATTTTGATTTGTTTATTTGCTTCACACAAAAGCTTGTTGCCTCTGTGATGGCAGTTTTGATGTTTCCCCATTGTTGCTCCACCCATCCTTCTTGCCTGTTTGCTAGTGCTTTTCTAAGGTACTCTCCCATTTTGTCAAAGTCAGCCCTCCTGAAGTCCAGTACCCTCACTTTTGTATGGCTTGACTCTACAGCTGAGTTTATCGTGAACCATACTATTTGGTGGTCACTTGTTCCCAGATGGTTACCCACTTATAGATCTGAGATCCTCTCACTGTCCCCATTTGAGAGTGCAAGGTCTAAGATTGCTCCCTCCAGAGTGGGTTCCAACACTAGCTGTCTGAGGCCTGTCCCCTGTAGGGCAACGAGAATGGCACTGTTCTTTGATGTGGCTGTAGCAAAGGTGCTCCAGTTAACATCTGGCATATTCAGATCCCCTATCAACAGTATCTCCCCTTTCTCTGCCATCCTAAGGATGCCTTCTATCATATCCTTGTCCATTTGGTCTCTTCCAAATCTGCAAAACTATTTATGTGTTTTGTACATCACTATCAACGTCCCCCAAGCAGTTGCAAAAGGTTAAAAACAAAAGTATTTGTTCACTTGGTCTTAGATCTATCCTGTTTCATCCTAACTAAGCTTTATGTGTGTTGTTGGTATATGTTCCTTCACCTAAGCAACTTAATGTACAAATCTGTGTTTTCCAAAACAGTGCATTTCTCAAAGGCATACAATTCCAGGGTTCCCTGTATGAAATAAAAGCATTTTTTGTTTGTTTTGCAAATGATTAAAGATAATGAAATGGTCTGTATGACAATTAAAATGCTTCATGTAACCAAATGCTAGGCCAATGTCAGAGGAAATAAAGAGTGACAGACATTGAGAGACACTGAGGCTATTGTTTAAAAGTAGGCTACAATTCCACAACATGTAATAACAATATATTTGTCATATGCTCCTTGATTTTGACTTTTGAAGGATGTCTGTCATATGCCTAGTCTTATTCTACACCCTTCCCTATTCATTGTAGAAAGGAACAATGCCATCTCCCTGAAAGGAAATAGGCAATAAAAACTGTAGCAGGATTTCCTATTCATAATTTTCCCATTCATGTCCTAATAGCTTTAAAAACAGACTTAGTAATTTGAACAACACTTATTAATTTCATGTTTTCACATCCTTGGCCTTTTCCTAAATCTGGTGTGTATTTTTACAGTTCAATTAATGCTTATTTTAAATTTACACTTCAGATGTCATGACAGTTTATAGACCTCCATGACTGAACATGCAAAGCAACGGACACACTAGTGCTTGAATACATTTCTAAACGTTTTATTAGCATTATCTCTCAGTGGCTTAGTTTTAATTATTATACTTGTTACTGGTTTTATGTTTTACTACTTGCATGATCTCACTTCTTAACTTTATTAACAAATGAGCAAGCACCTGCACTATTAAAATCAAGTTATATGAGGCTCACAGTGAAAGTTTTTATAACCTATGCCGTCACCCATTGTTCTTGGGTCATATCCTAGATGTGTTGTAATTGGAGGTGGTGGGGGGGGGGATTGGGAGGTGGGGGTTTAAAGTGCATTTGCAAAGAGTGGTCTAATTGCTGATCAGAGTGCCAAAACTTGTACTAAAAATGCAGAACTACTGTCCCACCGGACTCAGTGCATGATATAATTTCCCTAGTAGTGTCCAAAATAAACATCCATTTCCAGATCAGTTGCAGTTGTAGCATGAGTGACAATTTTTTTTGCACAACCTATTTCTGTGCAGTCTAAAATACTTAGCATCTGAAAATAGCAGCCAAAACCCAGTGAAGTTTGATTTTTCAACACATGCAAGTGGCATTGACTATTGGTACTTTATTGTACTGACATTATTTCCCATGGTTTTCCTTTACACCGTCATGAGAGGTCTCTACTGATTTGATGTAAAACAGCAACACTTATTGCTCAACGTATGCTATCAATAGATCACCAGCATGGTACACTTAACATTTTTCATTCCAGCTGCACTTTTAAAGAGATACATAAATGCCTCATACTCCTGCCTTTTTACCCATGCAGTTATATGAGATTTGCAGCATAAAGCTGAGCATGCTATACTATTCACAAGGAGTTCTGGTTGCAACTTCTGTTTTCAGTTTCAGTCCCAATGATGGAAGCTGCAGTGTCTTTGAAACCTTACAAGAGGTTTTATGAAAGTTCAGTTTTGCACAACTTTGATAGGGAGGGGACTTTTCAACCCATGTAATAAGGAGACATGATGTGTGACTACTTTGCCTGCCCACAAATCCTCAGGTGACTGAAGTTTAATAAATGTAAACATAACATGTACAAGTATTTTTGAAGCCCTTGTGTGGCACGGTGTTGGCAATAAAACTCCAAAAGTTATGGAATCAAAAACACCTGGAATGGTATATTTTCAGCCCTTATCAGGTTGGCAGCTTAAACAACAGCTATGGAAAAGATGTTGTTTAAGCAGTGCGTACACAGAATCAAAAGACTGCTCAATGTCACTATCCACAGATGGCTTAGGACTGGGAATGGCAGCCTTGCAGCTGTATATTCCTAACTTGCCCCATCAAATCCTGTGGATCCTCTTACAGTTCTCCAGCATATTTTGTGATGTCCCCCCCCCAACACTTAGAAAAGAAAAAATAAAGAAGGCATTACAAAATATCTAAATTAATCAGACTATCCTACCTGAATCAATACTTGGTGGGGTTTAAGGGGGCCATGAACAATACCAAACACCCCTATGCTGTAACTTTTAAAATGGATCTTTATCTGGATAATCCAAACTAATGCTACTCTTCTATGATGTTATACAGACACCTGGATGCCTGTATGAAAGGAGACACTATAAACCAGGCTGCCTCTTTCAGAGAAGCATGAAGTAAACAAACACAGCCACCCTGAGTGCTAACGTTCTCCTGCCTGAAATTAACATGGACAGATAAGGTTACCCTATATTTTAAATGAAGCATTTTGCTTTTTCTGTTTTCCACACTGAGTTAGAACTCTACACGGAGCATTTTAAAACAGGAATTTTCTGGTGACACTAATATCTGGTGTTGTAGTAAAATGGGAAGGACATGGTGTAGTGCTGCACTGCTTAAAAATGCCACAGCTCAAAAGGAATGTTAATCACCTGGAGAAGGAATGAGAAGCAGACTGAAGTTTGCTGATGACACTACACTGGGAATATCAGTGGACCCTGTGGGGGTGGGACACTGCTGGGTGAAATGCATACATTAGAGGCATAAGCTGAGAAATAGGGAATTAGATTTAACAGTGTGGAATGTGGGCTACTACACCTAGAGGAAACAAAAATGGGCCATGCATACACCCTGTGTTGTACAACAGTGGATGGCACAACCATGGGAAAAAGAACTCTGGATAATTGTACACAATAAGTTTAAGCTAGGCAGATAATGAATCGCCACAGTCCATGCATTGCCACAGTCATGAATGCAAATACATTATTGGAATGACTTAGGAGAGGGGTAAAGAGCAGGTCAAGGGAGGTGATCCTCCATTGTACAAAACCTTGGAATGACCACAGCTGGAAGGCTTCATCCAGTTTTGGTCACTGCAGTGCAGAAAAAAACTTTGGCAAGAACATGCAGATCAAGTGGAGGGCCGCCAAGCTGATTATAAGCTTAGGGGTCAAGAGCTATGAGAAGAAAATGGCCATAATTAAATTATTCAGCCAAGAGAAGAGAAGGCTGAGAAGGAACATAACCTCAGTGCCCCAAACCATAACAAAATAGACACTGTGGTAGTGTACAGAAATGTTTGAACTGGTAAGTGCAAGCAGAACCAGAAGATGGGGTATTAATTGATATAAAGTCCTCCTTAAATGCTTCCCTTGTTGATGCAATTAACCTCAATAACTGGGGGCAAGGCTCTGTTTATCAAAATCTTGCTTGGTGGTACTAAGCCACTCATCATGGGCTACATTTATAACCCTTCCCAAGTAGTCTCTGGGGCACTCACTGCTTTAACCAATTCACTAACTGAGCAGCCTCCTGGTGAATTAATCTTGCTTGGGGACATCAACCTTAACTGGGCTTAAGATACTAAGCTTGGGCTTCAGGCTCAGCTACTTGATGCTGGCCTCACTCAAATTATCAGTGAACACACTAGACTTAACAAACAAACAGGCAATCATTCTCTGCTTGACTGGGTTGTTATCTTTTAACCAGACAGAATCAAGGCTGCTGGTGTGTTTTCTGACTCTATCAGTGACCACTCCCCTGTTTTCTGTGTCTGGAAAAATAATGCCCTTAATGCATAGCCCAGAATCTTTCAAGCACAGGATTACTCCAAATCTGATGTGGGGTCTTTCAGGGCTTCCCTTGCACTAATTAACTGGTACCAAATTGAAAGGCTCCCTACTCTGGACGAGGCCCTAGATTTCTTTGTTCACCACTTCCTTTCAATTGTTAATACACATGCCCCCTTATAAAAACTCAGAGTCAAGGTAAAATGTCATAAATGGATCATGCCTGAGCTGAAAAAGGTAATGCCTATTAGAGACAATGCCTTGGGGACCTTCAAATGTACTGGTCTTAAGGCCGACTGGGTCAAATATAGGGAACTATGAAATGCGTGCAAAAAGAATACCAAGTCAGCTAAGAAGGGTTATGTTAGGGGACTACAGAGTAAAGATTTAGCCAACCCCAAGTGATTCTGGGTGCAAATTAAATCCCTACTGAAAGGGCATATTCACTCCTCTTTAAGTACTATTGTGGCCGATGGCCAGAGCATCAATGAACCTTAGCTCGTTGGTACTGCCTTTAATTGTTTTTTCACAGATCTAACATATGAACATACAAAACTGCCGGCAGAAACAGACCTCATGGCCTATCAAAGTCTGCATGAGTGTGCAGCTAGCACCCCTAGATTGCAGCTGCCCCAACCCCCTAACTATATTCAAGACCGCCTCCTCCAGGTCAGCTCTCCCACCCATGGGTCAGGAGGTAACCGGTGCCCAAGACCCCGGTTTCCATCTCTAACTTTCCCAGAAGTTCTCCTAAAATGTACTTAAAACATACTAAATCAGATGGTGGATCTGGGTTTGGCAAATTGGAGCTCAGACTACTTAACCTAGCAACTCCAGTCATTGCACTCCCTGTTACCCTCCTCATCAACAAAGATCCTTCTTTGAAGGCAAAATCCCCCCAAAATGGAAAATGGCAGTGGTAGTTCCTGTCCAAAAAGATGGCCATAGGGACCTTGTGGAAAACTACTGCCCCATCTGCCTCCTTAGCCCATTGGCTAAGGTACAAGAGAAGCTAGTCTACAATAAATTTCATGACTACTTGAAGTTGCCTCACCTACTTACTGACTGACAGCATGGCTTTAGAAAGCACCAAGGCACCAACACTGCTCTGATTAGTCTGACTGTAGATGTTTTGGATGCCATGGACAAAAGGGTGTCGACTGGAGCTATCTTTACTGATCTTACCAAAGCATTCAACTTGCTAATCATAGTCGACACATACACAAGTTGCAATGCATGGGATTCAACCACCACTCACTGCAGTGGTTCAGGCATTACCTGACCAACAGGTACCAGGAGGTTAGAGGGCTCAGCACCCATTCTTCTTTGAGGCCTATTACTGATGGCATCCAGCAGGGGTCTATCCTGGGTCCTCTGCTTTTCTGAATATTTATTAATGACATGTCCAGCCTCCATGGGGAAGGGAACCTACTGTTATATGCAGATGATGCGGTTCTCTACCAGTTCTGCTCTGATGTTAACCTGATAAATTCCCAGCTTGTGTCTGATTTCTCTGTACTTGAAAATTGGTCCTGTGACAACATGCTTATTCTAAATGCTACTAAAACCAAGGTTATACTCTTTGGCCCTAAGCAAATTGGACAGGACTGGCAGTACCTGCTCTCACTTGCCACATCAACGGGTGCACAAATTGAAGTGGCTGATAAGTCAAAATATCTGGGGGTCAATAGCGACCAGGAACTCACCTTTAAACCCCATGTAGATCATATCACTAAATCCATAAACTAGAAGATTGGTCTACTGTATCCCTGGATAATGCTCTCATTCTGAAATCTAGACATGCCATTGTTAATTATGTCCTGCTCCCCACCCTACTATACAGTGCCCTTATATTCCAGTACTTCAAGTGCTCTGAGACTAGTAGGCTCAAGGTTCTGTACAAGAGAATCAGCCACTTCACAGCTGGCGCCCCTCCCAGGAAGTATCACTGTGAAGTCCTATCCTCCCTGAGTTGGCCTTCCCTTGATGGGTGAATGATGTATCCCCACTATGTCTAGCCTACAAGTTCATCTCTAATTTTAACCCCCCAACCTTGCTGGCTTATTAGTAATGATGTGTGAAATTGGGAAACTTTGTCCTATGAATTAATTTGCAAATTTACTTCATTTCCTGAAGTTAATGCCCTGTGCAAAGTCCAAATTCACAGAACACTGATAATTCTGAAAAATGGGAAGTTGGCAACTCCACTGGCAGAGTTTGGCACAGAGGCAAAGTTTGCAACATTAATTTCCTGATGTTTAGTGGTCCCCTTCCACCGCGTTGATCACCAGCCCAATGTTAAATAATGATCCTTTCCTGGCGTCTAATGGTCCTCCCTGCTGGTTGCCAGTGAAATGCTAAATGAAGTCTTTCCCTGGTGTCTAGAGTTCCCCCCTGCTGATTGTTGGCCCGATGTTAAATAAAAATCTTTTCCTGGTGTCATGTGTTAACCCATACCAATTGCCAGCCCAATGTTAAATGAAAATCTTTCCCTGGTGTCTAGTGGTCCCCATGGTAGAGGCAGTCTGGAGGAGAGCAACTAAAATGGTGCTGGAGTTACATCAAAACTCCTATGAGAAGAGACTGAGGAATCTCAACACGTACACTCTGGAAGAGAGGAAAGTGAGAGGGGACATAATGGAGACCTGTAAGTATCTCACTGGGGTGAACAGGGTGAGTGAGGGGTCTTTCAAATGAGAAAGCCCACCAGGATCAGAGGGCATGCAATGAAGCTGGAGGCTGGAGGTTGAAGAGGGCTGTGTGGAAGTACAACTTCACTGAAAGAATGGTGGATGTCTGGAACAGACTGCCAGTGGAAGTGGTGGAGGTGAACATAGGAACATAGACAATGATGGTATAAAAAGACAGATGTCCATCCAGTCTGCCCAAGTTCCGTATAATCCCTGGAACCTTCCCTGGAAGCTATTGTTTCTCCAGGGTACTAACCCTCCCCCTCCTCTCCCCATTCTCCTTCCTGCTTCTGTTGCCATGAGCTACCACTATTCCCTTCATTCTATCCCAGGTCTGCTTGACTTCCCTGAATGTGTTCACACCCACCACTTCGGCCGACAGACTGTTCCAAGGTTCCACCACTCTTTCTATAAAGAAATACTTCCTCACATCCCTCCTGAACCTCCGTCCTGTTCATTTCCATTTGTGCCCATGTGACCATAAGTTGGTATTCAGGTTAAATAATTCCCCACAGTTCAATTGGTTAACTTCTTTAAGGAACTTGAAGGTCTCTATCATATCTCCACTCTCTATTCTGGTTTCTAGTGAGGTCATATTTAGTGCCTTGAAGCGCTCCTTGTAGAATCTACCCTGCTGGCCCTGAATCATTTTTTTTATCTACACTACACTGTCTCCAACCTGTCTTTGTCTTTTCTGAGTTGAGGACTCCAGAATGGGGCACAGTACTCCAGGTGATGCCTCACCAGGGATCTGTAGAGGGGAAGTATCCTGTTAACCTTGCTATAGACCTTGTTGAACTGATTTGTTTGTTTAAGGGAGTTACTGATGATAATTCCTAGATCCCATTCCTCATCTGCAGTGCTAAGTCTCTGCCCACATATCCAGTACTCTGTCTTGGGGTTCTTTATCCCTAGGTGCATTACCTTGTGGCAAATGCAGGCTGCTTGTGGCAAAGTGGGCTTGTGCCAGTCGGATCCATGACTGGTCCTTGACAAAAATTTTGTCAAACGACCAGTCAGCGAAACTGACAGGTTGACCACATTTTGCAGTCGGCTGCTGGTTTCATACAAAAACAAGTGTTTTCTTTTTGTGGGCTTCACCCCTGAATCCCCCACATGGGGGGCTGCACCTCCTGCACACACCCCACTTAGGATTCTCAACTCCAAGTCAGAGCTGATTTTGGGGGTTGAAGGACCCCCTACAGACAGTGCTGGGTTCCAGCAGGTTCCCTACAGCGCGGTGGTGCTGTAGTCGCTGTAGGGGACCATGCTGTCAAAATGTCACTGTACCTGTAGTATACTGCACCAGTCTTGCCCCATAAAATGGGCAGTGGCATGGAGCTGTAGGTGTGTGGCAGATGCAAGCTGCCACATCCCCTAAATTGGTATTCTAAAACCACCAGCAGAGGACAACTGTCTAAGTAGATTTAGAACATCCAGGAGCTGGTCTAAGTGTACTTAGGTGTCCTCTGGGTGTTGTACTAATGTGCCGCCAGGGTCTTGATCCCCCTGTACATGCCACCCTAGTAGTCTAGGACATCCCCACAACAGACCTGATCCCCAATCTCTTTAAATTAATAATTAAAGTAACCTGGTTTGTCTTGTGGTACCCCCAAGTCCCAGCCTCCCATAATATTTCTTAATATTGCCCTTGTTGGCTAGCAGACCACCCCAAGCCCCGATCTCCAATAGTATTTATTCATATTGCCCTTGTGGGCTAGTGGACCAACCCCCAAGCTCCAATCTCCCATAATATTAATATATATTGTCATGGTGGGCTTGCGGACCTCCCAAGACCCAATCGCCCATTATCAAGGCCACTGATTTACGGTGATTAAAACAATGAAATTCCGTTTTCAAGACTTCAGATTCCGGAATTGCAATGGTAACTATTACTCTAATATCCGGATTTTACTGGGATTCTGCTATCATTCTTTTAGTATGAGCATAAATAATCAGAATTAAAGGCAGCTTAATATACAGAGCATTAAATAAAGCAAATTGAAAATAGTACAGGAAGGAATTAAAAGAAAAACACAAGTTTTGTAGATTTACTGATCTGATATAAAAATGCCAGATTCCATGAAATCTTTTTTACCAGTCTTCAGGCAGCCCTAATTCTGGAATTTTACTGGATTTTCCGGTAAAACCGAAAAACAGTGGCCTTGCCCATAATACAAATGTAAAGTTCCCTGGTGGTCTAGCGGACAGCCTTGATCCCTCGGTACATAATATATCCAACATCCTGGTGGTGTAGTGGACCCCCCACCTTACAGTGCCCTACCACGCTACTCCTGTACAGTTACACAATCTGTGCGATTGCATTCTGTGGCTGGCTATGGTGGTGTGTGGAGGGTATTGCTTGTCGCAGAAGCTGGTTGCGGATGGTGGGGGGAACAGAGTGGTTGACCACTGTCAGTGTGAGGAGGGTGGGGGCCCACTAGACCATCAGGTACAACACTGGCAGATGTTATCAGGCACATCATGGGCTGGGGGGTGGGAATGAACTGGGACCAGTTTTTCAATTTACACTAGGAAACACGGATCGGAGCTAATTCTGACTTGGGGGGCACTATACTACCACTGTTGTAGCTCTTACAGGGATTTCTGGGGGGCTGGCCACAGCCTGCTGCAGTAGACATTCTCTACTGGTGGTAAAAGGGTGCCCCAGCAATACTGGATCAGTGCCCTATGGGGGACTGATGCCCATGCCACAGACTTATGGGGCCACAGCAACTGTTCCCCTCCCCACACTACTGGCTCCCATGCCCCTGAGGATCATTCAAAGGATGACTGATCCAGGAATCTGCCTGATGCAAGCTAGTTAGACCACCTCTAGGCTGGTCTACATGGTGACCCTTCCTGCATCCATGGTGGGGCTTCTGAATTCCCAAAAAAGGGGATGTGGCAGTCCTGCCATGGTGCAAGCCACCTTGTGACATGGCATCCTTGGTTGCTGGGTGCAACCTTGGTGCAAGGGGGCTTTGGCACACCTGTGTCTGGAACAGACACGAGATGCCTTAGAAAATCCCGTCTGACACAATCTGTGATGCAAGTCACAACTTGCGTCTAATTCCTTTAATGCAAGTCCCTTGCATTTGTTGCAATGGAGTGAAAATCAGGCACAGTATCTCTGGTTCAGCAGTAAAGGCAGAGAAGATGGATCCTAAGTACTTTCTACTACAGTACTACAATACCATGTTACTCTGTTATGAAGAGTGCAAAGCACTATGCAACCTGGGCTCCGATTCTCAAAAAATCTCAGTGGTAAGGTAAATGTTTGGGATGTGCTTTGTGGTTGCCCAGGCATCAAAAATTGTTATTCAGAGTTGGGTAGCGCACCATGCTATCTGACTGTGCATAGGGGTAGTCCGAGGCAGTGGTAACCTCAGTACTGCCAGCACTACCCCAGTAGTGCCACCCTGACATGCAGCTAGGAGCATGGGCCTGCAAGGAATAGCACAGAGGTGCTATTTCCAATTCACAAAGGCAGCCATTGAAATGAGTCCATTGGGCATGCAAGGCACTAGATGGTCATTTACATGCCCATTTTGTGCCCATTTGCATACGTTGCAAAGAGCATAGTGCAGGCCCCTGCTGCTGATCCCCACCCTGACATAACATATGGAGAATCACTTTTGTTCAGTGGCCCCCGCCACTGATCACTGACTGCCACCCGATTTCAAACATGTAAGATTTCACTGGTGTTCAGTGGCCCCCCCCGCCAGTCACCAATCACCGCCTGATATCACACATATATGTTCCTGGTGTCCAGTGGTCCTCCCCACCCAAAGCCCTGCCAAAATAGACATAAAGGGCCTGATTTTCAAACAGGGATGCACGGCGTGCTACCAAGACCTGCGTCCCCACAATCTTTGCAGCAGCTGTGTAGCAGTGAGTGCCGCAACTTGCACACAATTTCCAAACCTGGGACACAAGTTGCGACAGTGCCCTCTTTTTACTGCTGCTTGTGCCAACACTTTTGGTGCAAGCCCCATAAAATGCCCCCCCCCACAGATGCAAATGTATGCCAGGGGGTAGCTTGTGTAACTGCTGCATTGCCACAAGAGACTGGTGGTAGCAAGGTTGCAGCAAGCGACTTTCAAAATTGCACTTGCCACACAATTTGCTGCAAGTCACCACTTGCAGCAAACCCCTATGCTGCAAGTCTGTTGTGGTGACGTAGCCTGTTTGAAAATCGGGCCCAAAATTTCCTGGTGGCTAGCAGTCCTTCCCCCCACACAATTGCTCACCCCATATATAAAAAAGCCTTCCCTGGTGACTAGCAGTCCCTCTCCACACCCAATTACCTGCCCAACATGAACATCATATTCCCTGGTGTCCAGTGTAATTCCCCCATCCCAATCCCCTGTATAGTCATTAGAAACATTTCCCTGGTGGGGTCTAGTGAACTCCTCTTTCTGGACTACTCATATTTGGACCTCCAATCCAATGGTAAAGCAACCAAAGAGGAGGTAGAATAATATTAATTGCAGAGTTCTGTTAGGTTCCACCTAAAAGAGAAAGTTATGTAGCTAAGGTCCAGCTTGACCTCCAAAGTACTGGGTGGACTTGGGGGGTGACTGGAGGCTTAGGAAGGGGAACTAGACCTTATGGTAAGCATCCTTTTTGCCTAAGACTATGTAGAAGATGCATTCTAGTGTGGCAATTTGACCCATTGTTAATAACCATTCATTACAGAAGGGAACTTCTGTTGATCTGAATCTCCAGAGCAGCAGGTGCTTGACTACTACGGTAGCTGCTGTTGCCCACTTCAGCAAGAGGTGAGCTTTAGAGACCTTATTCTGTGCAATACCCAACAGTGCTAATGCAGAATTAAATATTATTTCAGGAAGGTAGACAGCCTTACAAAACCTGACCACTGTCTCCCAAAATTCAGAGATTGCAGGGCAGGACCATAGTATGTGGGACAGAGTTTCTGGGTGCTTATTACAGCACCAGTAGGAGTCTGTAGGGAGGAATCCCATAGCTCTGAGGACCTGTAGTGTTTAATGCCATCTATTGAATATTTTTAAATGTATGTTGTGCCTTAGTGTCTCTACAGCATGTGTTTTCTTGGAACTATGCAGTCTGCCACTGATGGTGTGAAATGATGATACCTAGTTTGTCCTGACATTTAATTTTGGATGACTCTGTGTTAGGAGGAGTCCTATCTCTAAGGGTTCTATAGATGTCCTCTGCCATTTCCCCCTGCATGGCCAGCCATTTATTTTTGGGGTGTATCTCCTCCACATCATAAACCTTATAGCGAGAGGTGAGGAGGGACCTCAGCTATAAATAGAAACAGAAGCCCCTCTTAGGGATAGAGGGTAGTCAGCTACTCAAACAAGTGTAGGTAGTATTGACCTTGTTGGCATAGATCTTGCATGTACTAGATTCCCACATTCTTCCATGCCTCTCTGGGAATAAGGGTCTTGCCTATGTAAACCTTGTATGGTCCCAGAGCTGGGCATGAGGTGGGGGGGGGGGTTCAGAAAGACTCAGGGAGGATGGATGTTGTATCTAGTATTTACAGGAGACTTGGTTGGTTGGGTGCTGCATGTCTACTCTGTATTTGCCATACAAGACTTCGCTAGTATTAGGGGCTGCAAATACTTGGCCACCTTGGGTACCTATGAGGGAAGGGGTAGAGTGGGGGAGGAAACTTTTAATAGTCTGGGCCAGAACAAATGCCTTGTGATAGCGGGCAAAGTGGGTGAAGTTCCAGACCCCTGAGATCAATACTGACTGAGTTTGGCCCTGTTGAATCTAGTTGGGTGCTCTCCCAAGGAAAGGAGTCTATTAGAGAATCACATTTGGAAAACTAGATGTCGTGGCTAGCCATAGGGAGATGTGATAGAAGATGGAAGACTTTGGGGACTAACACCATTTTAATGGCAACAACTATCCCAATCAGGGACAGATTGAGTAGATTCCACCTGTCTAGGTCCCCTTTCAGCACCTCCAGAAGGGGGCTGAATTTAGCTCTACAGAGATCTGGAAGATTTGGTGAGTTCCACTGCCAGATAAGTAATCCCAGTCTCACATATTTTCAGGGAGCTGCCAAGGTGGCCTGGTATGAACAGAGGGAGTTCTGTGAGAATACCTCTGAGGTTAATATGGAAGCCTGAAATAGCTGAGAAATTGTAGAGGTGGGAAGAGAGGAGAAATGGCTTTTGGGATATCTGTCAGTACAATCGGTATGTTGTCCATGTGTGGGAGAGCTGTGGTATCCTTGTCTCCCACCTTTATCACAGCAAGGTGAGTGTGGGATCTTAAGGCAAGGGCTATAGTTCAATGGTTAATAGGAGCAGGAGAGGTGACAGGTGGTAGCACTGACATGTACCTCTTTGTAGGAAGAAGTCTTCTGAGAGGGTGCTGTTGATGATGACCCTGGCTGTTGATTTCTGATACAGTGCACCCACTGTACTCAGCAAGAATGGTCCAATTCCCATGGATTGCATGGCTTCACAAAGGTATCTCCAATCAAAGGAATTAAAAGCCTTTCTGAATTCTATTGGCAGTGACTGCTACAGGTGATGAAAGTGAGCCAGCCAGATACTGCAGGTTGAGAATGGCTCTAAGGTAGTTAGAACCTGTCCCACTTTTGACAAAGCCCACCTGGGAGGGGTGCACAAGGTGAGGGAGGATAGGATTTAGTCTCACCATTAAAACGTTTGCCAGGACTTTTGTGTCTGCACTGAGAAGTGATATGGGTTGGTAGTTGCCTGGAAGTGATGGGTGCTTTCCTATTTTGGGAGAACTGTAAACTATAATTTCAGGTACAGATGCAGTAAAATTTAAATTCACAGGTGAATTTCCTGCAAATTCGCTAAATCCCCCCCCCCCCACAGATCATTTTGCAAATTTTTCCTGTTTGATCAGAAATTCGCCATTTGTGACTTCACCTTGCTTTTGTTTTTTTTTAAGTGCGAATTGCACTTATAAAAACCCAAAAGCAAAACAAAGTTACCAAAAGGCGAATACTTCAATCACCAGCCTGAGTTCCATTCCCTAGTGTCTAGTGTTCCTGCCCCCCACCAATTACTGCAAATGTTTTTCCCTGGTGTCTAGTGCCTCCCCTTCACCAATCACCTGCCTGATATTAAAGTTTTTTCCCTGGTGTCTAGTGCCTCCTTCCTTCACCAATCACCTGCCCAATAAAAAATTGTTTCCTAAATCCCTGGTGGCTATCAATCTCTCCCCCCACCCATACCCATGGGCCATAGTGTAAAAGGTACTCCCTGGTGTCTAATGGATCCCCTTCCCCTCACTCCAGCAGGTAATGCCCCACCACCACACTACCCACCACCCCGACCCTGAGTGGGAAAATGGCACAGCCCTCCACTCTGCACCATGGCTGGTTGCCCAACTGGGCTGATAGTGAATGAGTATGCCCCTGTACAAGCATGCACTCATTCATTGACACCCAGGCCAGATTGTGCTCATTCATTGAGCTCTTTTTGGGGAGCAGACAAGAGCAAAGGGCTGCATTGGTCCCTGGTGGAGGGGGGTCAAGATGGGGGGTGACATTGTGGAATCTCTGACTACCCTGGAGCTGTTATGTGATGTGGAATGTATGCAAATCATGGAACTTAGAATGCTACATTCAAACTGCTGCTTCTAGGTGGAATGTGTTCCATCTAACTGCCAGATTCATTTTTGCAGATGAAAAAACACTAGATGATCCAATTTAAGTAATTGTAACCTAAAAACAATAACAATAATACCTTCCCCCTGGTAAAGAGGATGGGTTCCAACCAGGATAAAAAAAGAAGACACAATAACACAAAAGAAGGGCTAGATTTATTTATTTATTTTTATTTATTTATTTAGATCTCGGATTACAAATGTCTTCGAGCTTAGAGCTCTTTTTACAAAGATTCTACATCAGCAGCAAAATACAACAGGTTAACAGAGCAAAATGTATGGCAAAACAGTATACACAGAGAAAAGAGATCAACAGGTTTACAGACTAAACAGGGTATGGTAAAATAATTGTAAATAAGAAAAGAAAGCAATAATTGTCATTCACAGTGAATTGAAGAATAGAAACGAGTAGTGCTAAGCAGTTTCATGCACAGGAATGCATACAGTAAATTGAAAATCAGCCAAAACAAGCTTTGTCAATTACTGGCAAAATCATAAGGTAAGTTGAACTCAGCCAACAGACCTTGTCAGGACAGATGGGTAGGGGGGACATTAGGTAGAGGGGAGGAAAGGTGAAGGGGGTAGGGTAACAGGGGGAAGGGATGTCAGAGATTGTGCTAAGGAGGTTTAACAGTAATCAAGTGCTAGGGTTTTAGATGCCCTAGTCATACCTGTGCGCGTCAAAAACATTATGTTAAGCCAATGATTAATGGCAACATTAAGAACCCCTATGAAAGTATTGCTGAACCTGATTCAGGTTATGTAAGGGGGAGGTAGGGATGGGAGGTCTAATCCTACTAGAGATCCCTTGGAAGAAACAATGTTACTATGGTAAGTAATTTTTTTTTCAAATCCCAGGAACCTCCCAGTAGTGCTAGACATATGCAGACTACCAAGCAATGCCTTGGGAGGTGGGTACAGAACCTATTTAGGGAAAAAGGTTCTGCAATACTGCAGTGCCAAACCTAGCATCACTCCAGGACTGGACATACAGGCAATAGTGCTTTGTGATGGTGTGGACTGTAATCCAGGTAGCTGCTTTACAGATTTCCAGCAAAGAAATGTCCCTTACAGCTGCCACAGAGTCAGCAGTTCCATGGGTAGAATCTGCACTGAGGCCCTGTGGTGACTGTTTCTCAGTCTTACTGTAGCAGAATTGGATGCAGGATACTATCCAGCATGCAGTTGACCTCCTTGAGGAAGGTCTGTCTTTTCCCACTTAACCACAAGTAATGAACAGTTGTGAGTGGGAATCCCTGATGTCCTTTGTATGAGTGATGTAATAGCTTAGAGAACATTTTGCATCCAAACTATGAAGCTTAAATTCTCCTGAACTGAGCTTGGCTTCTGAAAAATACAGGATGGGTGATGGACTGGTTCAAATGAAACTCACATACCACCTTTGGTTGGAATTTCCTGTTAGTCCTAAGGACCATCTTGTTCTTATGGAAAATAATGTAGTTAGGATCAGTGCAAAGAGCTTGGAGCACTCACACTCTTCTTGCTGAAGTAATTGCCACTAGAAAAACAGTTTTCCATGTGACATATTTCAGATCAACCTTAGATATTTTCTCTAAGGAAGAATTCATGAGTTTGGCTATACACAAATTCAGATCTCAAGGAGGGACCGGTTCCCTAACAGGAAGAAACATATGCACCAGGCCTTTGAAACATTTCCTAAAAATTGTGTGTGAAACTATTGTTCTCTGAGCATCTGTAGATAAATTAGCAGATATTGCTGCCAACTGGACCCTAAGGGTTGGAGGCCTGAGGCCTAAAGCCTGCAAATGCACTAGATAATCAAGCAATGTAAATAAGCTTGTCTTAAGGGGATTGATTTGTTTAGGCATGCACCAGATGGAAAATCATTTCCACTCTGAAGCATAAGCCTTTCCAGTGTATGTTCTCCTTGAAACCTTCAGGACTCAAGGATCTTTTCTGACAAGTTAAATTCAGAAAATTCTAACTCCTCAAAAAACTAAGCCTTCAGGTAAAGGCTCTTGAGGTTCAGAAAAACTATCTAACGCCATTCCCTCCACATCCTGACCCCCCACTGGCAGACAGAACAGCCCGCTGCTCTTGTCTGTGCCCCCAAGAGAGCTCAGTTAATGAGCACAAGCAAGGAATGAGTGAGCATGTTCTTGTACAAGCATGCATCCATTCATTCCAGATCAATTGGCTGCCAGCCATGGTGGAGAGTCAAAAGCTGTGCTGGTTGCCCACTCAGGGTCAGGGTGGGGGGGGAGGAACAGGTTGATGGGGTACTACCTGCTGGGGTGTGGGTTGGGGGGCTCCACTAGATACCAAGGAATACTTTTTTATACTACAGGGCATGGGTTCAGGTGAGGGGAGGGATTGCAAGCCACCACTACTGTATTAATTCTTGCTGTTTAGCTGTATGGTATGAAAATGTTGTTAATAAAATTATTATTTAAACATGAAAAGAATAAACCAGATTCATATACCATAGTGGCTGGGTAAACATTTCTAGTCTTATAACCCCCCCCCCAAAAAAAAATACTTAAAATTCTTGTTTATGGACCTCTTTTTGAATCTAGTTATTTGCAAACATTAGCCCCTTCATTAAATGGAAAATAATGTATGGGTAGGGGTGTATAATGGCTTTTTATACACACCTGACATGCATGATGCCTCAAAAACTGTGAGATCAAAGCTCAAAGGGTTTATCAAGGCATCATATTCTGAGAGTATGTGCAAAAAATATATATCACATGAGCATTAAGCACAGAATTCCTAAAACATTGTTTGTTCCCCTCTTTGACTGCTTTGCTATCTGAAGTTCCGCCACCACCTTTGCTTGCTGCATTGCTGACTTAGCCTCCTTATTCTTCTGTACATAATCTTCCCATAGGTTATTTCCCTGCTTCCTTTTGAAGTTAAAGAAGGCCTCTCTCTTAGCCCTAATAGCTGTTTTAACATAACTAGTGAACCATATGGAGCCTTTGTATCTATTCCTTTTTGTCCAAGTCTTTACGCATATCTTTGTGGCCTCTAAGATGGTTTGTTTTTATTGATCCCCAAATTTCTTCTACTTCTAACTGCTTGTGTATTTCAATTAGTTTATCTTTGGCTAGATCCTTCATTTTGTCAAAATTAGGCCCTCTGAAAATGTAGGAATTCTACCATGGACTGAGATTATTATCCTTCAGGGATAATTCAAACCAAACAGAGTTGTGGTCACTGTTAGCCAGCGGTTCCCCAACCCTGACTGCCCCAACACATTTTGACCTATTCACTAAATACATCCATACTCCACAAGCAAGAGTATTACCAACTGAGCCACACTAACACAAACTAAGTAAGGAATAACATCATATGTGATGAAGCCAACATTCATTTTCTATTTGTTTCTTGCCAAACATATTAGTGTAGAGGTTTTTGTCAGAATGCCAGTATCGTACTGAGACCATCCCTAACACTAAGTAAATCCTTTATTTTCTGTCATATTTGAACTGTTTCTACAGTATGCCTGGGCTTGGTCCCTATCATTCAGACAGCAGACAACTGAGGTTGTGTGAGGCCAATGCTCTGCCCGCAGTCCTGGATGGTGACATGTAAAGTTGCTCCTATCAATGTGTTCTGTGACAACTAACACTGGGTTATTAGCTCCAGCATAAATTGGCTCCCTGCACAATTTGTTCCTGAATTGCACCCCCAGAGTTTATTTTATTAAATTCATATGGGGGTGAATTGTCCAGGAATGATTTGTACAGGGAACTGACTGATGTCAGAACTAATGCTATGGTGTGAGTTGTTGTGGAGCACATTGACTGGAGCAAAGTGACATGTAGCCATCCTGGATGGACTGTTCTAGAGTTAGTCGGGTGCCGGATGGGGGGGTGGTGGAACGTGATAAGTGCTGAGTATGTGGGTGTGAGGAATCAGCTGTGAAAGGGCACCACTAGACTACATGGGTTGAATTTGTGTTGTAGAGGATTAGAGCTGGGTGGAAGTTACTAATTCCACTTTCACAAGACTTTTGAGTAATTCCATACATATTGTAAAATTTTCTGAATTTCTGCTTTGGTGAAATAAGAATATTCTTAATGTGTTTGGCAAACTTTTCACCCTGGACATGATATTTTCTTGCTGATTTGCAGAACAATACACATGAACTGTGGAATGACAGTTCTGAGGAATTCCATTCTGAAGTTTATTACATTAATGTTCAATACATGTCATTGTTCCGTAGTTCAGTGATCAGTTCTGCTGAATTTCTTTCTGCAGTTTAATACATTAACCCACAATTCATACATTCATTCCACACTTCAGTGGCTCACTGAAAACTGCATAAGGAATGCATGAACTGCAGATTAATGTATTAAACTGTAAAAATAAATTTCACAGAACTGACCACTGACAGTGATCCGTTCTGTGGAATTTCTTTCCACAGTTTAATCCATTAATCCACAATTCACACATTCATTCCACCATTCTAAATCAGAATTTCTGTGAAAGATGTCAAAGTGCATTTCAAAATTTCATGAAAGCCAAATTCCAACTTTCACCAAAATTCCACCGGCAGAAGTTTAATTTTGCAGTACCCTACAGAGGACATTGGGTGGGAAGGGGTGCCACAAGACTACCAGGGTTGAGTTGGTTTTACATCAGGGATCAGGGCAAGTGGGGGATACTACTAGGCTTTCAGGACATCTACATTTTACAATGGATTGTGATAAGAGGAAGAATGGTTTAATTACACTTCCTAGCTCCAGTGCTGTTGGGGGGAGGGGTCTGCACAACACTGTGTGTGTGTGTGTGTGTGTGTGTGTTGATAACAGTAGTGTATTGGATGATGTAAATAGCACTGTAATGGCAGCATTTTACTGCTTCCAAAATCCTCTAAATGTACCACTGCACCTATTTATATCCAAGAGGTTTCCATCACTGGCATGGGCGCAGTGGTGTATTCACTAAGCAGCATGCTATGGGCCCATTTGAATATGGCCCCAGTCCTGTTCGGATGCTCTTTATCTGGTTAGCATGACAGTATTCTTGTCATTGCCATGCTACCCTTCTGAAATCAGGGCCATAGTCCTTTACACCTTATAGGAGCATAGACTTTTATTTGTTTACAAATTACTAACCCAAGAGAAACCAGCTATTTTCATTTTAAGTAGGGTTCTTACTTTACCCCATTATACTGTTGTGAGGACTTAGAGAGCTGCTGATGCCTCAAAGAAAAACATAATATTTAGGTACGATTTAGCTTGTATTCTATATGTGTTCATCAGATTTCTCCTCCCCATTACTCATTACTGAGAAATTTGCATGGAAACGTGCTCTATATCCCTTAGAGTTCGTCTGCCTCTTTAGCTTACTCCCTACTTCATGCCATAGTCCTCTATTGTGACAGCATCACAATCTGTTGCCATGGGAGAAATTATGATGTCCCAAACAGAGTATTATGACCTTAGGGAGAATTCAACAGGAATATATGAACTCTTCAGGAGCATAGATCCTGTTTTCAGGCAAATGACCTCAGTAATAAATGATGGGGAGGAAAAATACAGAACTAATGCGAAATACAAGCTAAACTGCATATAAATATTATGCTTTGTTAAAGCTGTCCTAATGGCATCAGCTGCTCTTTAAAGGGGCACTGTCAGCCTTTTTGCATCATATTATTTCTAGTTAAAACACCACATTTTATGAGTGCTTACCTACTCTAAAATCCATTGATGTTGCTGTTTTTTGTATCTGCCCTTTTGCTAAGTAGGACTGAAATGCATGCTAATGTATAGTTATAAACAACTTTGCTTTCTTTTGAATCCATGATCTATTTTTATTGCATACTTCTTGAACAATAGAAACACCCCCAAACAGTGCAACCATAGTCTTCTACTCCCACTGCATAATGAGTGGCTAGACCATGTTGGGGGTGTTCCTAGGTCTAGCAACAATGGAGTGGGAGTTGATCAAGGAATGTAAACAAACATATTATGGTGTGGTAACACCTGTATAGTGGGCAGTCTGTTTTTCATTGTTTAAAAGAAAATAAGTATCAGAATTAAACAACCAGCTACATCAGCAGTTTATACAGAATGTGAACAGTCATAAAATGTGTTTTTTAAACTAGGGAAACTCCAAGGCCTAAGGAGGTTGACAGTGTCCCTTTAAGTATTGGCTGTCTAGTGACCAGTACTATGGCTAGTGCCTCTGCTGGGGTTTGAACTTAAGGGGCCTGATTTTTGAAGGGTGACACCTGACTTGTCTCAAGTCCTGTGTCAAACCCTTATATTGTCACAGCTGTGCCACAGCTGAATGCCACAACTACATTAAAATTTATAATCTTGGGTGCAGTTGCTGCAGTCAACCACTTTATGATAGCTTGCAGAAACGTTCAGCTGCAAGCTGCATGGTAGGGGCTCCAGATATGATGTGCACTAGAGCACAGAAAGTTGATTTAGCTAGCATCACTTTGACACAGGAGATTAAAAATCCAATTAGATTGCTGCAAGCTCACTGTACCATATTTTGACACTCTTGGGCCTTGCAGTAATTCCAGATCTTCAAAAATCTGGCTCCAGATCTCTGGTTGATAGCTCTGTGTTCTGTCAAGTGGAGACTACTGCTTCACCACTGAACAGAAAATTTCAGACAGGGTCATTCCACATTGTTATTTGAATCACATGCATGTTCTGGTAGAATGAAGGTTTTAGAGCACAAAGCCATATTGTTGTTTTGGTGAAAAGGGCAGTTCAAGATGTTTCAGAGAAAACACCTGAATATTTTTCTTTTTTATAGTGGTAAAAATGCTTGGGGATTTAAAGGATGACCATTTTTGTTGTGAAACTGAAAGTCTGGCTCAGTTCCATGGAAACAAATGGGGAGCATTGCTGCTATGTAGATACCCTTATCAAAAAAAGGTAAAAATCTTGTAAGAATTTTGATGGTGCAACATGCATGATCATATGCTGGGATATACAAGCTACATGCACATTTTTATGAAAGGTTTTGCATGTTTTTATGCAACAATTATATGCAAGGAATGTGTAAGGAGTGTGACCTTTTTCTTTGCATGAAAAATTCATGCAAGAAGAAGAAGAAAAATCAGAATTTATATAGCACTTTTCATACGCATTTTAGCTCAAAGTGCTTTATGAGCAATGCTAGACTAGTAATGAAGAGACTGAATTTGTAGTGGCAGCCATTTCATGCATCAACACCCACACACAGCCTTGAACAATTGAATTAACTGGTTTTATGGGAAGGGGAATGTTGGCCAGGACACTGAGGAAATTCCTACTCTCCAGGAGGGGGAACCTCTGTCATCTTGGCACTCTGCCAAGATGGTGGCCATTGTTGACCATGAAGAATGGATGGAGGATGAGGAGGCAGGGGAGCAGGTCTCCTCCTTGGCTTCATCCCAGATAGAGACCACAACCAAACAAGGAATTGAGATGGAGATGGAGATTGATGAGATAAACGCTTTACAAAAGAAGGATACTGTGATGAAAAAAGTTTTACCTGAAATTGAATTCACAGGAGGGGAACCACCCCAAAATGAGGTAATGATGGAAGGTTCACTGTCTTCAACTATTGAGAACAATGGAATAACCTCTTTGATAAAGGAAAAACTAAAACTAGAAAAATCAAGGTATTTACAAAAAAAAAACAGCAGTTACAAGAGCAGTTGGAAAAACTACAAAAAAAGACAGAAAGATCAAAGGTCGCACCTGTCAAAGGGAATCAGCTGAGTGTCAACGAGGCGATATTAACAAAAGCACCAGCCAGTAGCAACAAAAATCTACCTAACACTGAGAAAGACTCAAAGCAAGTAACTACTGAAAAACTGAGTGCTCTAACAAAGTCAATACCAAATGTTCGAGATGAGTAGGGAATGGCACATATCAGCACCACAGGGCTCTGCCTAAGACCGTCTCAAACCACAGCAAAAGAGCATACAATAAAAGGAAAATGGTTGGTTGAGAATGCATTGCAAGCTGCAGGATGGGAACATACATCCAATGGCTGGGTGTCTGGATCCTCCCCAATCAGAAAGCCAACAGAAGCAGACTTCCAAAAAACAGGTACTATTTCTATTTTATTTGCAGAGAACAAACCGATAACAGAAAACTATTTTACTACTGAAAATGTACTAGAACTTCTTCTTGAACTACAACTGACACAAAATCTAAGGACACATTTTGAGACTGTGATTACGAACCAAGCACCTAAAACAAGAAATGTGCAAACTTCAATTAATATTATTTCAGAAGATGTTATTAATACAAAGTCTAACAATATTGATGAGCCATGGAGATTCAGTGAGCAAGCAAATACCCAAGTGGCTGCCAGGCCATATGCCTCCTTATTTGATAAGCCTATCTTCCCAGTGACAAGGCATAATGCCATCTGGTTAAAATACAATACAATAGGGGTATGGAGGAGCCCCCAGACAGAGTGTTTGTGGCTAAAGTTTTACTAAAAGACTCTTTAACGTTTTTTGCAATTGAGATATATGCACTGATACACGTATCAGGAGAGCTGAATTTCAACATCAGCTTTAAGACCATGGCTGGATTTGAACATTTTTGGATAGAACATTTTTGAGTAAGATAGAATACCTTAAAAAGAATTCCATTATGGGCCCCCTTTATGGCAATACTGCTGACAAAACCTGCATTGAAAAACATTATGGTCCTCTTTAGAAACAAAGCGGTCAGAGTCAATGACTTAATTTATTTGCTAAAACAAAAATGCACTGAACTAGGGAAACCTGAAGCAATTTTTGATTCAGAGAGTATTTGGACTGGGGGATGGAGAGTAAAGGTTCTACTGAAATCTGATGGCAATGGTGTTAAACTCTTGCCTAATAGTTTTTTTCTGGGCAGGGACAGAGGGATGTAGTTTTATCAAAGGCAACCCAAAATGTGTTATAAATGCAGATTACTAAATCATGTCACTAGTGGATGTGATACGGTTAGATGCTCTTTATGTAATGAGACAGGGCATACAAGTCTACAATGTAAAATTGGTGGCAGGTGTTATTTATGTGAAGAAACAGGACACACATTTTCAATGTGCAAGTGGGTGGCTCACAATCAGCCTAAACAAGCAGATGGGGCAGAACGAAGACTGTATGTCACAATGGCAGAATGGTCTAGCATATAGTAGTAGCCACAGATATGATCCGATATGTCCAGATATTTTGCAAAGTTTCTAAAGAGTTTCTCTCTACTGCCCCTGCTGTGGAAATGCAAAAAGAAGGAAATTTCTCTATAACTATCACAGAAATTTCAGGAAATATCTGACCATGACTTTGGCTGTGACTGTACTGGAGAAAAAGAAACAGGGACACCAGTTAGCCCAACCGAGTGATTTAAGAAGTAAAGGGTCTAACGTTACAAGGTTTCCTACTCCAGCTCAGGAAGTTGCCCCCCCCAGACCCTCTTCCTCCCCAGAGTGTGGAATCTGAAACCCAGAAAATGGGCAGAGAGACAGGGCAGGGTAGAATGTACTTCTGATTCTATGAGTGAAGATACCACATTAGAACAAGAGGGTGGCTCAAGTTCAGAAAAGGCAAAACAAAACAAAGAGGAACAGTAGTAATACTACCTGATATCCCCCCCAAATCCAATCATAGGAGGAAGAGTAATGAGAATAAGGAAGAGACAAACAGATGGTTGTCCTAACCCCAAACTATTTAAAACAAAGAAAATAGCCCTACACACAAATTTGATGTCCTGCAAAGCCCCTCAGAAGATTCAGAAAAAGATACCAATACCTCTTCCATGACTTCCTCACAGCCAGAACTGACCACTGACTGAGATATAAAAACAGACACAGGGACACATAAAAGGAAAGCAAAGCACAAACATAAACATTTAGAGGGAATGAACAGAAAAGTGAGACCCAAGTGAAAAAAGTAACAACAAAAAATGGACCTTCTTTTATCCATATGCACCTTAAACTTCAACAGTATCAAAAACCCAGGAAAAAGAAATGTAATATTCTCTGTTTTACTCCACACTAATCAGGAGGTCCTTTTTCTACAAGATGTTAGGTTTCATTCTATACAGGAGATAATAAATGCACAGAAAGCATGGTTCAATGGATCTTCTTTTTGGTTGTTTGGCCAGGAGGCTAGCTCAGGTGTAAGTATACTGTTTAACATAGCAGAACTACAGGTACTTAAAGTATTGGATTTAGTACTGGGGAGGGTTATGATACTCAATACAAAACTCCACAACACACTATGGCGTTTCATCAATATTTACGCACCACAAACAAAAATAAAGAGAACTGACATTTTGAAATTAATCTGACCATATATTTTCTCTTCTCACCAGGTTTTTTTTTTTGGGGGAGATTTCAACTACACCCTGTCTATACAAGATAAAAGTAAACATATTAAAACTCAAAAAAGTTTTGCGACTCTAATTTCCTAAACTCATTAATTAAAACAGCAGGATTAAAAGTCGCATACATAGTCCATACCGGTAAACATACTCCCACATTTCACAAACAAAATTTGGATACTCACAGTGATTACTTTTTCACTTCAAAACAACTACGTATTCAGCATTTTAAAAATACAGTGGTTGAATTTAGAGATCATAATATGCTTAGTGTAAGACTAGGGCAATCCAACTCTACACGAAAAGGCACAGGAACATGGAAGTTTAATTCATCCCATTTGGAAAACATGATTTTATTAGAAGAAATACAAAATTACATTGTGGCTAGAAAATCTGTCTTGACTTTATATGAAACTCCTATTATATGGTGGGAAGACACCGAATATGATCTGAAAAAAATATCACAAAAAGTCAGTAAACAGATAAATAATTCCCACTGCCTGCAATACATTAATAAAATAAATCATTTACAAAGGTTGATGTCCTTATCTAATGAAACAAACTAGGACTACTCAAGACAAAGAAAGAAATGCAAATTTTACTGGATGACAAGAATAGACTTCGCTCAACCAACCAGGAGTTAATGGGGTTTGTTACTAATTACACTAAGAGAATGTATGCACCACCACCCACGAAACCTACTGAATTTAGAACATGTTTCAAGAAATGAATATACCAAAATTACCTGAGACAGTGACCCAATACCTAATGCTAGAAATTCAGACAGAGGAGATAGAAACTGTAGTTTCATCCCTAAAACAAGCATTTGTCAATGCCGAATGTTCGCTTGTAGGTATTTGCAGTGGTGTTTGGCATGTATGGTGCTTTACCCTAATGCCCTGTGCGATTGCTGGTATTTGCACAATAAATTGTCAGCATGACCTTTTTGTTACCCCCATTGTGTGCTATTTAGACGGAAACACATTTTGGACAGGATGTGAAAAATGACAACTGTACTGCTCATAAGGAAGTGTGGTAAAATGCCAATGTTGAAAATCTGGAGTGGAAATATTGAAAATTCGCAAACCTACGAGTGTGCGTGGGAACTGTGCAACACACGCTCGTAAAACAGTCATTTTTAGGAATTTTTTCACCAAATTTTCAACATTGCCATTTTAAAACCCTTCTAGCTAATGAACAGTGTCACTGTAATTTTTCTTACTGTGTCCCTATACATTGATTTCGCACATGGACTGCTCCATTGTGCACTACATGGGGAAAGACGTTTTGGGCAGGATGTGAAAAATGACAGCTGTACTGCTCATAAGGAGGTGTGGTAAAATGGCAATGTTGAAAATTTGGAGTGAAAATATTGGAAATTCGCAAACTTACGAGCGTGCGTAGGAACTGCACAACGCACGCTCATAAAACAGTTATTTGTCGGAATTTTTTTGCCAAATTTTCATCATAGCCATTTTAAGATCTCTGCTCATGAACAGTGACACTGTGATTTTCTTAATGTGTCCCATACACTGAGTTCGCACACCGACTGTGCCATTGTGCGCTACATGGGCGGAAACATGTTTGGGCAAGATGTGAAAATGACAGCTGCAGTGCTCATAAGGAGGTGTGGTAAAATGGCAATGTTGAAAATCTGGAGTGAAAATACTGAAATTCACAAACTTCATCGCGCTGAGGAACTGCACAACGCATGCTCAGAAACAAGTTATTTGTAGGAATTACTCACATTTTCAACATAGCCATTTAAGACCTGTGCTCATGAACAGTGTCACTGTAGATTTTAATGTGTTCCATACATTGATTTTCGGACACCGACTGTGCCATTGTGCGCTACATGGGCGGAAACACATTTTGGGTGAGATGTGAAAAATGACAGCTGTATAACTCATAAGAAGGTGTGATAAAATGGCAATGTTGAAAATCTGGAGTGAAAATATTGAAAATTGTGAACTTACAAGCCTGCGTAGGAACCGCGAACGGACGCCAGAATAAAGTCATTTTGAATTTTGAAATTTTTCAGTCGATGGGTTTTGGGACTTTCATGAATGATGTCACTGTCATGGTATAGACAAGGCTGAAGGGTGATTTCATGCAGTGATTGTGCAGTGCCTGTGAAATCACCCTTCGGGCCTGAATAACGCCATGACAGTGACATCATTCATGAGAAGGAGTCCCAAAAACCCCATGTTGAAAATTTGGTGCAAAAATTCCCAAAAATGACTGAGATATGCACAGTTGAAAACCCCTATCTAGCCCATTATACAGCTTACCGGCATTTCAGTTCGTGGTCGGCTTTGAAGAGTGCAGACGTGTTCCGGTCCAATCAAGATCATTGCGCCAGAGTCCGAGGTAAGTATGGGATGGGGGCGGGGAGGATGGGTGCTCAGTGGGTGGGTGTGGTTGTGGGAGGGGGGTTGGGAGAAGCGCATGGACAGTTTTATTTTACAGGTTTAAAAAAAGACTCGTGGGACATTTGCTATGCAGGGGTGGGCTCCCAGTGTGGCAGAAGATGTGTGGAGGGCTGAGGAACCGACGGGGATTGGGCACCCCGCTGGCAAACCACGCGGGAAGGCCGAGGAGCCGGAGTGGGATTGGGCACTCTGGCGGCAAAACAAAACAAACGCTTGTCACGCTGGGTGGCCCCAGCATGGCAGCAGTATGGCTTGGGAGGGCCGTGGAGCCACCGGATTGAGCACCCCATCAGCAACAACATTTGCCATGCTGGGGTGGGCTCAGCGTGGCATGAAAGCTTTGGGGGCGGCGTGATGCGAGCGGGGAGTGTAGACATGAGGGGACGGCGGCATTCAGTATGGCAGCAGTGTTTTCCTTGAAGCAGAGGAACACCACAGTCACATTGAGCTCCTGCACCCATTGGTGCAGGATCGCCACGCCTGGCTCAAGGGGAGCAGTGCATTGATGGGAGAGGCACACCTAAGTGTTACCTTCCCAAAACATTCTGCACATGCGTACGTTTAACGTAAAAAGGCACTTCACTAGGCTATGATGGACTTCTGGGAGAAATCTAAAAAAATACTAGGACAAAGAGTTAGTAACAGAACTAGCACGTGTGTACAACAGAATGTCAAGTGTTAATAAAATACCCCTGTATATGAACATGGGGGTACTAATTTTTTCTGCATGAAAAGGGGAATAAGCAAATCTTACAGAATTGGTAGCCTATCAGCCTTTTAAACAGTGCTTTAAAGAGCTTGGCAAAAATAATTGCCAATAGGCTTCTACAGATAGCACACTTCCTAATTACCACTGCACAAATGTTTTCTGTACCAGGACATAAAATATCCAACCATCTTATTTTACTCAGGAACATTTTTGAAAGGGATAATGAAGGGAAAGCAAGGAACTTTTTGTTTTCTCTAGACCAACACAAGGCCTTTGATTCTATAAACCACAAATTCTTATGGCAAATATTGTCACATCACCAGATTCCAATAAAGCTGGTACACTGGATTAAATGCTTATATGACACAGCTACCATAGCACCAATGATAAATGGTTGGAAAGGTCCAATAGTAAGTATTAAAAGAGGGGTCAGACTAGGGTGCCCACTCAGCCCATATTATATGTGTTTTTCCTAGATCTTCTACTAAGGTTTTTGAATACATCACCATTGTTAAAACCTATACAAACTAAGTCTGAAATTTTTCCATATAAAGCAATGGCTTACGCAGATGACATAAGCCTAATGGTTAAGGATGAAGAATCAGTAGAAAAGGCTGTTGAGATTTGTACTAAATTTGGAGGAATTTCCAGGGCTGCTCTTAACTTAGAAATATGTATAGATACAAGTATTAATAATTCACTAGACACTTCAATGAAAATGGCAGGATTCACAGTAAAACCAGACCCAATTACGATATTAGGGATACAGTTTGGTCAAAAGAACTCAGGAGATCTAAACTGGTAAATGAAGTTAGAACAAGGTAAGCAGAAAGTGGCACAATGGAATAAGTGGAATATGGGGAAGACAACGTGGATATATTTAATAAAAACTTTCTTAATCCCCCTTTTTTTGTATATTAGTTATATTTTCCCACCCACAAAATGGTTTGAGACAACTTTACTAAGTGTGGTTTTCCAGGCATTATGGGGAAGCCGACTAGAAGAAACATCACATACCTTACTTTGAACCAGGGTGGCTTAAGCATGATAAACCCCGTGATATTTTTTAATAATATATTTATTGCCACAAACATTAGACTCCTGATGGTGAATCTAAATAGAGGATGGGAACCTTGGGTGTACAAAAGTAGTCAAACTTGGTTCCAGCAATGGGAAACTGGAAACCTAAAAGTTATAAAGAATGTGCCCATGTTGCCTGTATATACTGTATGAAGGAAACCTTCTCAAGAATAAGACAATGGCAAGTTAACAGCCATTAGGTTCTCACTCTACATAGGAAGAATTTGTATAATATTATTTTAGAAAAGACATGTACAGCAAATGAAGTATTTGTAAATTGCCCACAGATATACAGAGCAGCCCTCAAAATTTTGTTAAAACCCCCCAGGATCCTACAACACATGTAGGATGTATATTGGCTTAGCTGCCATGAAAAACTGAATGTCAAGTCTAACCCTAAACATAAGAAAGCAGAAGAGCATTACTGCAGTAAACCTGATTGTATAATTTAAGAGGAAACAATAGCACACTTATTTTTTCAGTGTTCATATATTACAGGGCTCTGGGAATTCGTAGCGCAGGAATGGGGAGAGCCAATGTTTGCCAAGGTCACATACAAAAATATTATGTATGGTTATTTTTCACCAAATTGGAAAAAAAATGGATCAGAAGCACCTTAAATACATATTTTTTTGTTTTTAAATGGTATATATCGAATGCAAGATGTTTGATCACACTTCAGCAAAAACTGTTAGTATTATGAACTATTAAATAAAGTAATGAGATATTAAGAAAATATGCTTTGAGGAAATGAAAAACCTACACCAGGCTGACATGAGGGGTAGATGAATAAACTTACCTTGATCACAAATTTGGATGTTCCTATTACTTGGGAGATTGTATGATATCTTGATATAGAGTATGAAACATTGTAAATCAGGGAAGGGGATATGTTTAATTAGGGGAAAAGGGAACTGAGATCACTTTCTTGCTGTTTTCAGTTTTGTGTGGAAGATTTATTTTTAGATACATTTTTAAGGGGAAAGGTAAAATGTATTTGTTCAAAATAAATTGATATGTGTAACAAGATGTATTACTGATGTTTATTACTGATTCTTAGTATGTAATATTGTTACAATAAAAATATCCCCTGCTCTTTGTGATAAGTGTCTTGGATTCTTTTACTTCCACCTGGACACCTACAAGGACAGCACCAGACATCGGTAGAAATGACTTTGGTTTAATGTCTCATCTGAAGGATGGTACACCCCAACAGTATGGCACACCACCATACTGTACTCAGGTGCCAGCATTGATGGGATGAGCTCAATCCCAGTGTGGGACTAGAGCCACAACCTTCTGGCCCAGAGGTAGCTGTGTTACCAACTGATTCAGCCTCTACAGTATTGTATTTACATCCTGATATGGGGTTAGAACCTACAACCTTCAGGCTTTAAAGGCTGACATGCAACATATTAAGCCACTGACAACATACTGTTCAAGTGTTGTGCAAAAATGTGTATAAACAGATATGCAATCAATAATCTTAATAAATTCTCACATCTTTCTTGCATTTTTAGAACTAAATGTCTTTATTCTGCTCCCAAGGTTTTTGATGTGAGTGCACAAGACCACTATTAAAACTCTTAGAGTGGTGTCTACATCAATATTAATATGCACCTTTGGCAAGACATTCAAAAGTTAGCCCGGGTGCTAAGTGGTGTTTGCCCACACTAACCGGGTTTTGTGCCCAGTTTGTGAGTGGGGTCTATATTCAGAGTCCCCCCAATGCGATCAAAACCCATTAGTACCTGAATACTAACTTACTGCTGTGCCCATGCAAATGAGGGGCCCATCGCTGCATACAAGCATAGCAGCAAATTCAAAGGTTTGTATAGGTGGTAACTCCCACCCAAACATGTGCAAGTTACCCCTTTTGCAAACCCCAACTAAATGGGGCACAATGCCTTGGTGGCAGGCAGTATTACTGCAGCTGCCCACCACCCCACTCCCTCAACCCTGGCCTGTTGAATCAATGAATGCCTGGTGTCTAGTAACACCCCCTGACTTCCAGTCACCCATCCCCATACTATGTAATTTGTCCCTGGCATCTAGTGGCACTCCCAAACCCCAATTGCCCATCACCATACTATATAGTTTGTCCCTGGTATCTAGTGGCACCCCCAAACCCCAATTGCCTATCCCCAAACTATATAGTTTGCCTGGTGTCTAGTAACACCCCCTGACTTCCAGTCACCCATCCCTATACTATGTAATTTGTCCCTGGTATCTAGTGGTATCCCCAAACCCCAATCACCCATCCCCATACTATATAGTTTGTCCCTGGTGTCTAGTGGCACCCCAACCCTCCAACTCCCATTCTCATTCTATGTAGTTTATCCCTGGTATCTAGTGGTACCCTCCAACTGTCAAGCACCTGCCCTGGTGCCACCCTGCCTCACTGTTGGCTAATGGCCCCCTCCACCACCAACACTGAGCACACCACTCAGCCACTCCCTCGTGGACCTAAGCAGGCATACCACATTGAAGGTCTGAAATGGCAACCAGCACAGCCCTCCTCTCACCTCCTTGACCAGCTGCTGTATGGGATGACTTGGAGAGCACATACAGTATACTGTGTACTGTACACACACTCCCTGTAATCCCATATGGTGGATAGCTGTGGAGGTGAAAGGTGGGTTGTGCCAGACACTGTATGAAACCCTCCATGTAGAATGACTACCTAGGTACATGGGGAGTGGCTGGGAGGTGTGCTCGGTGCAGGCAGTGTGGGGAGGGCACTACCCATAAGGGAGGCAGGGAGGGTGGCACCAGGATGGGTGCTCAGTGAGAGGCAGTACCAATAGACACCAAGGACAAAATACATAGAACACGGATGGGCAATTAGATGGCAGGGGGTGCCACTAGACACCAAGGACAAATGACATAGAATGGGGACATGTGATCAGGGTTGGAGGCTGCCACTAGACACCAGTGACAAAATACATAGAATGGGGAATGGCAATCAAAGGGCAGGGGGTGCCACTAGACACCAGGGACAAATTACATAGTATGGGAATGGGTGATCGGGGGCTGGGGTTCCACTAGACAACAGGGAATACTCTAATATTACAGGGATGGGGGATCCCACTAGACACCAGGGAAAACATAAATTATACTGGGATGGGAGATCATGGTTTGGGGGTCCAATCGCCACCATGCCTGCATGGCAAGTGGCCACAGAACAAGCACAAACCTGCTGCTATTTCCTCTGCAAATGACCCATTATGGGCATACATATGGCTCCTTAGCACCTTGCATGCCCAATGGTCTCAATTGCATTCTTCCACTGAATATTGTGCCGGGGATCCTGGTGCTATCTGGTCTTGGGCAACAGTTCCTTTAACTTCCCTATGAGCTGCGTACAGCCCAGGTCCATGTTAGAGCAGCGCTACTGACTTACTGTAGTGCTGTGCCAACATGGCCCTATATTTAGTTGGATAGCATCGATGTACTATCTGACTGACTATAGCATCTTCAGGCTCAAGCACGGGGGAAAATGTAGTGCAATCCTTTGCACTGTGCTATGGCACATATTTAAATATCGGGTCCCCGGGGTCATAATTCTGTACTTTACTTATAGCATCACAGTCATTACCTTAACTAATTATGACATAGCTATAGAGCAATATACAATAAACTGAAGTGGGGCATTAGAAGCAAGTGTAGATAAACTGTAAGGATTAAGACCCTGTTTTCATACAAAGTTACTCAGTAATGACAGGAAGAGGAAATCTAAGAAAGATATACTGTATGTAATATTAGCTGAATAGTAAAAAAATAGTACATTTTAAAAAGTTTTTACGGAGGTACATACAGCTTTTTACAGCTCAGGTTGTACCTAAAGATTTTTACCAGCACTACGAGGACAAGCATTCTTACCTGAACCATACAGAGTAGGGCAATCCTCCTTGCGCCATTCTTACAAGGTGTCATTCATCATTAAACACTGCATTTTATATCTACATGTTTCTTGCCAGTTCTAAGCACAGGATTTTTTTCTTGTACTATTCTTACAAACATGTACACATGTCATAAGAATAGTGCAAGAAAAACTCCTGCGCTTAAACTAGATAAGAAACATGCAAGTATAATTATTTTGTATCACACTACATTTTAAACTTTCAAAGTTTAACTATTGTTAAAACATATTGTGATCTTGCAAAAACCTTGTGAGCAACTGCAATAAACTTGGATTTATTCATGCAAGAAAAACAACAATTTGTGTTTCTGATAAAATTATTGCACAATCATGCAAAGAACTTACAGTAAATTTGGCAGTAAAATTATTTAATTATGTTATTCTTACAAATCATACAAGATCAGTTATAAACCTTAAGATATATACAAATGAATAAAGGGTATGATAGATACAAATATATAAAATAATATATTCCTAATTGCATAAAAAAACTGTATCCACAAATGCATACAGATGCACAAAATAATGTACAGCTGTTGAAATCATGACGGTGAGTATGTCCCTTGCCCAGTAAAAGATTTTAATCCTTGCTCCATTGTATTTACAGTCTAATAGTTTCAACTCCAGTCTTGATGCCAAACAAACCCTGATATTACTATTGGTACAGTACTAAGACTGAGACATGCTGCCTGTTGTATAAGTATTGCCACAGCTTTTGCAGGAGTAAGGTATGATGTAAGGTTAAATATTGTCAAGTTCTAGTTTTTATGTTCTCTTTTCTGTTTGTTTGCACTTTTTCAACTTTACAGTGACCACTTAATGACAGCCCTTGCAACTGAACATAGGATACAAGGGGCTCAATTCAAGGAGGCTGACGCATGGTTTGCGTCAAGCTCTATGTTTAACCTGTGTTGCGGCACAGCTGCACTAAACACATTGCCAAAACCTGTGTCCGATTCAAAATCTGTGCATTTTAGCTGGCCCATTGCAGCGGTGGATTTCCACTTTGTAACGTCGTGACCCGGTTCGAATGGACCCGGCCGCTCGGAGGGCCGGCCGGGGGGAGAGGGATGGAGCATCCTATGGACTGCTCTCCTTCTCCGTGGGGAGGATGGGGGAAGCACTTGGAGTGCTGAGGACTCCTGGTGGAGGCCGGGAGGTCTCGCACTGCCACACTAGTCTTTCTGGGAGGAGGAGCAGATGCTGGCATCACTGCAGGTCCCCACCTCCGTGAGGAAAATATAGAGAACACAGGTGGGGCGAGGGCTACCTGTCTAAATGAAGCCCTCCTGGGAAGACCTCGCCAACCACCATCGCTGCGGGTCACCCGACCAGATACTGGTTCCGTGATCATGGAAGTACGTGACCACGGCCCCACCCTCCGGAGGCAAGCTGGGGGTGACTGGGGGACCCCAGCAGCCATAGACAGTGGTGGAGGCTTCCAGGGGGCCGTGACCAGGGCTGACCAAGTGACAGGGTACTGCCGAAAAAAAAAAAAAATCTGGTGCATTTGCGACACTTTCCCCATTTTACGGCAGCTGGCACTAAATGTTTGGCACAAGCCCCATAAAAGGTTCCCAAGACTGCCACAAAGTAAGACCCTCAAAAAGGTGATCTAACTTGTGGAATTTGGCGCACAGGATTGAGAATCCCATGTGCTGGCCGGGGAATGCCGCAGGCCTCATGTGCCATATGATCAGTGCCTCTGGGGCTTGCAGCATCCTCAGACAGTTTGTGAAATGAGCCCAAGTCTTCTTCTAAATACCGTACTTAGGCATTTGGAATTCATATACTCAGAAACTATGGTAGCCTAGTACAGTATATACAAAAAGTGCATGGAGTTAAGGGATATACTGGTAAACTATTGCCCATAAGGGCTGATCTATTAATTGATAGTGGATTACTGCCTAAAGCTGAAGCCTGAGGGCAATATGCCCACTGAAAGTTAAAAGAACATCTCAAGGGGTAAATTGTTTTCCACTATATCCAGAAAAATCTGGTTGAGATCTGTTTTATTCATACTTGTGTTGAAGTGTACCCCCGCCCCTCATAACACTTAATATAATCTGAACACTCCCTGTGACTGTTACTCCTCCCTCCCTCCCTAGTTGCAGCACCTGCATATCCATCTACTCTTTCTCTACCTCTCATTATATACTATGCTAACCTATATTCTGTAAATATGTACTAGTGTACATTGTTTTTATACTGCTGTTTTTCATTTATCTTATATCAGTCTGTATACATTTAGGCCCAAATATTCAAAAGGGTTGCGCCATGCGCAATAGGGTTGCACCAGTGCAAGTCTGAAAATGCGTCATTCTGCGATATTCAGCGGGAGGCAGTTGCACCCCCCAAATCAAGCTGAGCAATAGTGCAATGATAATGAATGTATGTGCAATTGAAGGGGGAGGAACCATGCATAAATGGTGGAGTGCGATATTCAACAACATGCGCCATGCACAATAGGGGAGCAAGCGGAAGTCGCGCCATAGCGGAAATGAGCCAAAATAAAAAGGAACAATGAAGAGGCATAAGAACGCTACAGGGAAGGCATATGTTGCTGAACTATAGCCAGCCACACAGGCAACACACACACAGGGCAGGACAGAGAAAGGCCACCTGGAACCCACAGGCTCAGGGAAGGTGTGGGGAGCCACAGCCACAGTGCAGAAGGGGGAAGTGCCACATAGCACTGAGGCCAGCACAGTCAGGTGTTCCCGGTGCAGGGGAAGTAGCAGCCAGGACAGTGGGGAGAACACAGAAACAGCTGCCGGGGGGGTGAATACAAGCCAGGGACATGGCCAGTGCCACCATCCAGATGGAGGCAGTAATGAGGGGTTGAGAAGCCGGGCAGCAGGGGGGCGCGGCCGTGGAAGGGCCCATCGGTGGTATGCCCCCAACAGGCAGTACCGAGCCCACACCAACTTCGAGCTGTACAGTGATACTGAGATCATAGACTGATACCGCCTGAATCTGGCAATTCTGAGGCAGCTCTGTGAGCTGTGCAGTGATGTGATGCAGGCACCCACACGACGGAGCCATGCTCTGTCAGTGGAGACTAAAGTGACAGCTTGCATGTGCTTGCTCACCATGGGTACCTTCGAGAGACCAACAGGGGACACCACAGGTGTAACCCAGTCGGCCGCGTCATGCCACCTCACCCAGTTCCTCAGCGCACTGCTGCCACATGCTGCGGAGCACATCCATTTCCCCAGCACACCGGCGGAGCTCACAGCAAACATACAGGAGTTCCACAGGGTAGCACGAATGCCTGGTGTGCTAGGGGCAATAGACTGCACCCATGTGGCCATCCACACACCACCTGGCCCAGAGGGGGCCGCATACATGAATCGCAAGGGCTATGCTAGCATCAACTGCCAGGTGGTGTGCGATGCCAGGGGGCACATAATCAACGTCTGTGTCACACACCCTGGGGGAGCACACGATGCCTTCATCTGGCACCAGTCAGCACTGTGCCACAGATTCAAGAGTGGGGACATCCCCACTGGCCACTTAGTGGGTGAGTATGCAAACCACACGGACAAACATAGGGCTTGGGAGGGGCATGATCAGAGGTGACTTGGGTAGTGGCCTACATGGCCCGGGGCAGGGCGATGCTGATCACCAAACTAACCTCCACCCTCTACACACAGGTGACAGTGGATACCCACTCCGTCTCTGGCTGCTCACACCATACCGGCGGCCCGCGACCCCATCGCAGCAATGCTACAATGAGGCACATGCCACCACACATAATGTCATCGAGTGGGTGTTCCGGATGCTGAAGGCACATTTCCGTTGCCTGGACACCTCCGGTGGTGCCCTACAGTACAGCCCCTCAAAGGCCTGTGGGCTATTGCTGGCCTGTTGCATCCTGCACAACATGGCCAATGAATGTGGGATAGCCATACAGGTTGAAGAGGGGGACAGCGATGGGGACGATGAGGACGCCGGTGACAATGGTGATGGGCAGCCCCCCCTTGGGCAATGGGACCCTCGACTGCTCCGGCTGGCACAGCTGCACCGGGACACCATCACGGAGGAGCACTTCAGCCAACCCAGGTAAGTCATGGGGCCATGTGCAACCACCAGTGGCAAAGGCACAACCCACAAACACGCATGGACACACACCAGGGGGTGCATGCCATCAAGGGAAGTGGCTGGGCATGGAACCACACACACCACCAGGGATGGGTGAGGTCTAACATGGCACATGGACAGACACACACACACACACACACACACAACTCACCAGACATGCACAAAGGGTAGGAGGCACACCGACCCAGAACGCCACCCCTAGCCACACACATGTCCACAGACCACCATGCCCACTGCCTGTCATTGTGCTTGTGTCAGACGCTGGGCACCATTGCACATTGGCATACAGCGCAATGCAGGCATCATCATGCACACACAACTGTGAACAGCAGCAGGTAGGGCGTGCAGATGGACTGTGTGTGTGCGTGCAGGGCTGGGTACCCACCCGTGCATTGCCCACTGAATGACACAATGCACACAGGGCAGCATCAGACAGTAGCCACGCTGGGAGACAGGTCAGTCACATGCCACAGTGCCCTGGCCACCACGGATGCATGGGCAGCCCTACTGAGACCCACCAGCAGTGACAGGCTGACCACTGGCCTCATGGGGTGGCACCGATGGTCCCCCAGGGGTTCCACTGCGTGAACGCGACCATGCTCGCGCAGGGGTCTGCAGCACACCAAACATGCCTGCGCCAGGCATGCTGTGGATGCCTACAGCTGAACCCGGTGTCAACAAGGATGGTGTTGCATGACGCCAGGAATGGGGGGTGGACATTGTACTGCGTGGTGTCTGCGACGCATGGGCAACTAACTGTTTGCCCCTTGTGGCCATGGCAGCTGTGATTGTATGTGTCAGCCTGTCAATGGCAGCTGTCACATCCTCCTGCATCCGGTCCATCCCTGCCAGGAGCAGAGCGGTTTCTCTGCTGCGATGCTCCTCTGCCCACTGCAGAGCCACACTCATAGCATCCACCGCCGTCATAAGCCGCATCTGCTGATTGACTGACACTTGCAGTATGCGGGTATGCTCATCCAAGAGGTCATCTGCCTGATCAGCATGCTGTCCCTCAGGGTGTGCACGGCCCTGATGCTCATCACCCCTTGAGGGTGGGTGCTGCACACCAGGGCAAGGCCTGGGCATGTCCACAGGTGGTGCACTGATGCCGCCCCTGACACTGTATCCCCAAGCCCATTGGCTGACTGCTGATGCTGCCCCTCCGGCTGCCACTCCGCAGGGCTCAATGGTGCTGTCGCAGTGGCTGCAACAGTCCCACTGTCCTGTATGCACACCAGTGCTGCCCCACTGGTGCTGACAGGCACAGGCTGGGACTGTGGTGACACGCAGGCCTCCACGGTGGCACCACCCACAGCCATGGCTGCAATCTTACCTGCTGTGTGGCCATCCTGTGGCACACACGTGTCATTGCCCATGACGTTAGCGACATCATCATCGGTGATGGACCCGGCACCAGCCTGAGTCCAAGCATGCTGGCATCTGTGGACGCTGGCACGCTGGGACACGAGCAGGGCCTCCTCCACACCTGCTCCAACAACATCAGTCTGGATGTCCAGGCGGGCCCACTGTCGCACGGAGCCGGGTATTCCTGTGGAGGTAGATGGGCCCTCTTCCATCTCCATCTGACCAGCCTCAGTGGAGAGGCCCACCACAGTTGAACCATGCAGATGCTCAGGAGCTGTAAGGGAAAACAAAGTTGCATTACTGCATGTGGCCTACCCTGCCCCCCCCAATAGACAGACCATGACCTACCATGCAGTGACAGGCTACCACCTGTCTGGAATCCACCACCTGGAACACCCTCAATGGCGCAACACTGTATGCTGCCAGCAACCCTCTCCTCCTGTGGGGTCAGGCATAGCACCTCCGGCTGTCCCCCACCTGTCGCAGACCATGCTGTCCTGATAGCAGCCAACTTCTCCTTAATCCTCCTCCTGTCTGTGCCCATCTTCTCCTTGCACTCCTGCACAGAGTGCTGGTGGCCACCATGCAGGTTTGCAGCACACGCCACCTCCTCCCATGCAGCAGCATGGGCCTGTGGTGTTCCCTGGCATCCACGGAAAAGTGGCTCCTGGTCTAGGTAGGCCTCAAACAGGGCATCCGTCTCGGGCTTCTTGAAATTTGGCCTCCTCCTCTTCCCACAACTCTGTTCCTCTTCCTCCACAACTCACTTGGTCATGATTCAGCCTGTGAGAATGACAGGTGTTACCTGTGACTGTGCAGTCCCGTGCATGTCCCAAAATCCAAAGTCCACACTCCCAAATAGCATGCAACTCACCAATAGACTGCAGTAACTGACTATGGCCAGTGCAGCCCAATGTCACACTTTTATAGCGCAACCCATGCAAATGAGGTGAGACGCATCTTTAAGTGGATGCAAATGCAGTGACTGCACCATTGAATGGCTGATTAGCTGATTTGCATATGATGGCTGAATATCGCACTGTTGCACTTTGCGCAATTGTGTTGAACGTGCTGAGCCAAGGGCGCAGTTCTGTGACATGCGCAGTACACACCTAACTGCACATGCCCGGGTTGATGACGTAGATGCCTACCACGCTGCTGACGTGCTGTGTGCGGGAGGCAATGCAGGGCACAGCCACCATTATGCCACTGGCGCTACAGCGCTGTTCACCTATATGGCGCTGTGGCACTGGGGCGTCATAGGCACATTGGGGCAACAGTGCGGTAGGCCGCTACAGGAGGTGGCACACAGGCACCCAATTGTGCTAGAAGCATTGTGTTCCAATCGCGCTGTGGCTGTCCGTGTGCCAGAGACCCTTGACCCCGTGCCCAACCTTTGCCCCCTAGGTGCCATGGTCAGGCATGGGTGCACCACTATTGCACTGTTCAGTGACAGCATGATTGGGAATGGCAGCACTGTACCGCGCAGCATCTGCACATGGCGGAACCGCGCTGCAGAGTGCCATTTTGACTTAACCAAGCAGTAGAGATGGCGCGGAGGAGAGCAGTACAGTGGAGCCAGGTGGAGATGGCAAACTTGGTTGCCATTGTGGAGCCACTTGTTGGCCCACTATTTGGTGAGGCACCCCTGGACAGGGCCAGGAGTCAGGTGTGGCAGAAGGTGGCCGATGCCCTGGAGGAGGCCACCGGTATGGAGCAGACGGTGGAGCAGTGCCACCACAGATATGGGGACCTGAGACGGAGGGACCCAGACCTGCTTGTCCACCTGTGGGCACATGCCAGGAGGACACAGTGCCACGGCCAGGTAGGTGCAACATCCATACACTTTTATCTTCCATACAGGTATCACGGTTGCATGTGTCCAGCACATGGGGGGGGCTGTTCAGTGTTGGCCATGGTGGTGTTATCAGGGTGTGGGGTGGGTGGGTCTGGTTGTGTGGGATTGCACACACATGGGAGCAGGGGGACTTTGCTACAGGATTGTACTGATATTCCTTTCTCCATGTTTGTACCTTAGGCCCAGACGAGCGCCGGCTGGTGAGGGAGAGGAGGTGCCAGCAGGAGGACCATCAGTCCGGGAGGGGTGAAGGTCCGCAGAGGTGCAGGGTCCAGCCTGATGATGGTGAGTGCCTTACATCCATGATTACTATTGCATGCTGTGTAACAGGGCAGGCAGTGGGGCATGGCCACCATCCAGTGACACCACTGCCATGCACACAACTTGTTACAGTCAGCACTGTCTAGTGGCACTGCATGTCTGGGAGTGCATCAATAGTGGTCCATGCATGCACCGGGTACATGGCTGTGCCTCTACATTCACACCACATAGCCATGTCACTGAACAGCCACTGTGGTACTGTGCAGGACTTGGCCGGTGGGTGTGTGCAGTGGTCCGCATGGCTATGTGCACCTGGGTGGGCAGGTCTTGTGGACGCGATCACTGTGGGTGGTCACACACCATCACAGAGGCATGTCCCATGACCGTATGCCATGCACAGTGGGTGGGCTGCATGGGGCTGTGCATTCACACCTATTGACTCTGCTTCTTTGTCCTAGGTGGATGGCAGCTGCAGGAAATCAGAGCAACACTGCAGGAGATCCTACATGTTGCCAGGGCCTCCCTGGAGATCCTTGAATGGATAGACCAGCTGGGAGTATGACGGCGGCATGGCAGGAGGAGCAGCCAGAGTGGGGAGCAGGGCTCCCGCTGAGCATACTAATGCCCCTGATTTTCCATACCCCACTGGACCCACCCTCACACCCCTCCTTCCCTCTACCATTTGTTCACCCTTGCCCCTTACCCACCCCCACCTTGTTTGTGGCCTTCCCCCCAACCTTTTGTAAATATATGTATATAGTTTTGTGTGATTTTTTACAATACATTTGCTTTGATATACCTAATGTGGTGGTCTCTGTTTTGCAGCAGGCTATAGGTGCTCAGCTGCAGTGGTGTGCATGACATCAGGGGTGATGCAGTCATGTGCGTGTGTGTGTGTCCGTGGGGAAGTGACTATGGTGTGGGAGTAGCTATTAGTCACTGTCTGTGGTGTGTGTGTTGTTCCTGTGCACTGGATGACTGTGTGCAGCGGTCCATGGTGCATGCTCTGTGTCCATGGCACACCTGTCAGCCTGTCCATGGACTGTGCAGCTGACACCCTTGCATGTCTGTGACCTGCATGGTCTGCTGGCATGTCAGTGGTGGCTGTCCATGCAGGACAGCCACTGTACCCAGCACAATGCCGGGTTGTCTCCTGTCACTGGTGTGGTGCATGTCTGCCTCGGGTGACACTGTGGCCTCCACTGTTGTTGTCCCACCTCCATCCTGTGGCTTGTGTGTGTTTCAGGGGATGTGCACCACTGTCTGTCATTTGTGCTCCGGGCAAATGCTGGTGTTGTACAGCTCCACAGTGCCTGCACAGGGTGGCTGGCACTCCTGTGCCATAGAGGAGTGATGACCGTGTGTACACGGTTTCCATAGCCACACACTGGGGACTTGGTTGCCCTGCTACTGTGTCCCTGTGTTGGTGTGCCCTTGGGTATGGGTGGGTGTTTGTCCATGCACTGTGCTGCATGCTGTGTGGTGCATGCTTCCATGCACCACTGTGGGTGTCTGCGCTGGCTGTTGTGGCCAGTGCTGGGTCGGGGTGTGTCCTTGGGAGGGTGTGCAGGGTGCTGTACCACTGGTGGTGGGGTCTGGGGCATGCCCTGTCATGTGTGGGGTACCTCGTGTGCCGACGCATGGTCAGTCTCTCAGCTGTACCTCGGGGGAGGGATGTGCTTGGTGGCATTGTGTATGCAGTCATTGCATCGCTGTGTGCTGCCACCCGCTGATGGGTGCTCATGGTGGGGCTGCCTTGCATGGTTCTGTGGTGCACAGGGTTGCATTGTCACAGTGGGGGTGGTGGCATGCATGGGGTATCCTGCACTGGTGGACGCTGCTCCTGGGCAGGGTGTCTGGGGGTCATGGTGCTGGGTGTGCTCTGCATTGGTGGGATGGTGTGGCATGGGGTGGTCGGCCCTCCTTGTGTGCCGGTCACAGCTCGCCAGGGGGTGTGATGGGGCACCATGGCCCGGCTGTGGGTTGGTTGCTGGTCTCCATGGGCCAGTGGTTATTCCAGCCTTCCCCCAGTTGTGCAGTGCATGGGGTGTGGGGGGACTATGTCTGTTCTGCTGTGTGTTCTTCTGCCCATCTGTGACATGGGTGGTGGGCCCCTGCATCCCTGGTTGTGCTGTTGCATTGCTGCCTTGATGCTGGGGGGCATCCCTGATTGCACTATGGTGCATCTGGACTGCTCAGCTGAACATCCCTTGTTGTGTTATGGCGCATCAGATATGCTCAGCTTCACCTCCCTAGTTGCGCTATGGTGTAGGTGGTGCAATATTTAGTCATCGGCTGTAGGCGCATCTTGGCCTGCACAGTTTTTGAATATCATGCCTCTTGTGCATGGGCTCAATGGACTTGTGCTTGATCCTGCTATTGCACACTTTTTGGGTACAGTTTGAATATCTGGGCCCTAGTGTTTTGCACGTGTCTTAAAGGAGAATTTCATTGAACTGTCAAGTCCTTTTTCCTGCAGAAGTTGTTTTTAAATAGCAGCTCCATTTCTGATACTGTTACTTCCTTATTGGTAAATTCAGTGGGTGGGATTTTCTGCCATGTGTGTTCATTTTTCCATCTCAAGTGAAGAAATTTGTCCGGGAAGTTAGATCACACAAAGTTGGTCTAACTTCCTGGATGGAATTCTGCACTTGTATCAGGAAAAACTGATGCAAGTCTTGTAGGCGTGGCAGAAACTGTGTTGCAAATGTGTCTAGATGTCTGTGAATAGGATGTAGACATCTGGATGCATCTGCATGGACACAGCATGCATCCAAAATATGGACGCAAGTGCTGTGTACACAGTTTAGAAAATCCCACCCAGTGAGTGTTTCTGATTTACCCACTTCTGGTAAGGACCATTTTAGAAATGTATGATGTGGTTTATGTTCTTGCCAAGTTCATCCATTGTTGTCACAATTCATCTACTGTATGTTCAACTATGGAACTCAGTAGTTGGAAGGGACATAAACTAGGGGATGATGCTAAAAATCAATTAATTCCAATCTGATTTTCAGACTCAGGATTGTAGGAACTTTGAATCCTCATCCAATTCTGTTTCAAATCCTAAAAGGACCTGAGCATCAGAATCAGATTTGAAATCCCATGTTCCTATGTAAAAATAAGTTTTAGGATTCAGTTTAAGATTTAGGATTTTGGGACTGCTAATCCAGAAATCCTAAATCCCAAAACTGGGTCAGAATAAGACAAATCTGATTCCATTTGGCAGATTCCGAGTGACCCTAACATAAATTACATCATACAGTTCTAAAATGGTACTCACTAACAGTGTGTAAGCCAAACACACTTACTGAGTTTGCTAAGTAAGTCAGTTGAGATGGAATAATAACAGAATTGGAATCAGTATTTTAAAAAAATTGCTTCTTCAGGAAAAATGACTTACAGGTTCAGTGCAGTTCTCCTTAATCATTTCCACTTCTGCATTTGTCCTCTGGGACCCTCTTAGAAACTAGGCTATTAGCCTAAATGAGGATATCCCATAGAGCAGAAATTCCAAATAAATGCGTAAAATAAATAAATAAAATTAAGTTGACACAATAAAGATGAGAATCAGGAAAAATAACTACCTCCATTTCTTTTTTTTTTTCCTTTTTCTTTTTTTGCTTTCTTACTAAGGAGTGAACATACCCACTGTTTGACTTCAGTGGGCAATAGCTTATAAGCAATTGCCATTTCTAGGGACTATTGTCCATTGCTTGAACTTTGAGGGCAGCATTGTCATCTAAATTATACCATATGATCTAATATTGACCAATTAAAATACATTGTTATGATCCAAGGCTTAAAAAAAAACATTAGTACCAGAGGTGAGGTGTACAGTGGAGAACAATTGCACTGAGAGATGCATCAAGAATTAATACCCATCAGAGGTCACTTTTGTTTCACCAAAGGTGGAATAACACTCTACTGTAGTAAAAGCCAGAACAAGTAAAACTAATATAATTATCTTCAAGTATAATCTGACAGCTGTCCAATCCTAGTTAAGCAATATATCACTTTTTTCCCTCAAAGTAAAACAAAACTGGGCACTTCATTACCGTATAAAAAGAGCACAGGCTGTTCTGTGTTACAAGATTGTTTAATGTGATCTCATCTCCTAAGATAACAAGCATTTGTCAATGTTGGATGTTCACCACTGGTATAGAAGGCCTGGGGTACTAGATGCTTTGCATGACTGTGCGGTGTGCATGGTGGTAAAGGACATGCTGGCAGAGGGTTAAAATAAGGCATCATGTGTTAAAAAAGTAGGCAAAATCCTTTTTATGTTGGCGCACTTGTGCAGCCAACATCTTGGGACAGTGCAGCTTTGGAGGCGCGGTCACTGTTGGGAAAATGCAGTGCAAGCATCAGTAGGTGCGTCCCTCATTCCCCAATCAGCCTGCATGCCAGCGCCACACCATGCATACATAATGTAGTGAGCACATCTGAGAAAAGGTCCTCTGCAATCTGAGCAAAGCTTGTCAGATGCAGCGGATCTTTTCTTTATGTGCTCGCCGACATTATGCTCATGACGGCGCACTGACCACTGAACTGCCGACTTCGGGGGTGCCCAATCCCCCTGTCGGTTGACCCTGCCCCCTATGAATGTGCCGACGGGGGAGCCCACTCCCTGTTGGCATGAAGTACCCCCATTTGTGATATGCCGAGGGGTGCCCATCTCCCTCGGCTTTTACCCTCCCCCTTTCCTTGTGTGCCGATGGGGAGCCCACTCCCGCTGGCATAAAGAACCCCCAATTGTTTAATGCTGAGGGGTGCCCAATCCCTGGCTCTGTGCCCCCAACCCATCTTTTAAAAGCAATGGGGTGCCCAATCTGCATTGGCATAAATTGCTCCCCTTGCATTTTTTTGTCAATGAGGGTGCCCAACTCCGATGGCTACAGACACCCCTAACAGGTGGCACACTGGGAGCTCACCCAGCATGCCAAATCCCTGCAAAATAAAAACTGTCCTGCAATGCTTTTTGTTTCCTGTAAAATAAATATGGTCCCCATAGTCTCAATGCCCCTCCCCACCCACACCCACCCTCTGTGCACCCTGCCTCCCTCACCCTCCCTCACCCCATACTTACCTGCAGAGTCTGGCCCGAAGATCTTCGGTAGACCGGGAACATGTCTGCACTCTTCTAAGCTGACTGCGAACTGAGGAAATGCCGGTAAACTGTATAATGGAATAAATAGGGGTTTTTCAACTTTAGTGCATATCTCAGGAATTTCTGCGAATTTTGTCCACAAATTTTCAACATGGGATTTTTGGGACCCCTTCTCATGAATTCTTGCACTGTCATGGTGTTATTCAGTCCCGAAAGGTGATTTCGCAGTCACTGTGCGGAATCACTTTTCAGGACTGAGTAATGAAATGACAGTGCCACTGTTCATGAGGGGGGCTCTCAAAAAACCTATGTTGCAAATTTGGTGGGAAAAATCAAAAAAGTGACTGTTTTACGAGCGTGCATAGCATCTGCGCAATGCACACTCATAAGTTAGCGCATTCACACTATTTTCATGCCAGATTCTCAACACTGGCATTTTAACACACCTTGTGAACCATATAGCTGTCATTTTTCACATCCTGGCCAAAAAATGTATTTTCACACTTCTGGCGCAGAATAGCGCAGTCGCTGTGGAAAATCAGTGTTTGGGACACATTATGAAAATTACAGTGACACTGTTCATGAGCAGAGGTCCTAAAATGCCTGTGTTGAAAATTTGGTGACAATACTCCATAAAATGACTGTTTTAAGAACGTGTGTAGCAACTGCGCAATGTACGCTCGTAAGTTAGCGCATTCGCAATATTTTCATGCCAGATTTTCAACATTGGTATTTTACTACACCTTCTTGTGAAACATACAGCTGTCATTTTTCACATCCTTGCCAAAATGTGTTTTCGTACTTCTGGCGCAGAATAGCGGGTTCGCTGTGCCAAATCAGTGTTCGGCACATATTACGAAAATGACAGTGACACTGTTCATGAGCAGAGGTCCTAAAATGCCTGTGTTTAAAATCTGGTGACAATACTCCATAAAATGATTGTGTTACGGGCGTGCGTTGTGCAGTTTGCACGCACGCTCGTACGTTCTCAAACTTCTAATACTTTCACTCCAGATTTTCAACAGTGCCATTGTTCTACACCTCCTAATGATCAGTACAGCTGTCATTTTTCACATCCTGACCAAAATCTGTTTTCGCAGTTCCGGCACAGAATAGCGCAGTTGCTGTGGAAAGCCTGTGTTCGAGACACATGATGAAAATGGCAGTGACACTGTTCATTAGCAGATGTCCTAAAATGCCTATGTTGAAAATTTGGGAATGAAAGTCAATAAAATGAGTGTTTTATGAGTGTTCATTGCACAGTTTGCATGCACGCTCATGACTTTGTGAGTTTGTAATAGTTTCACTCCAGCTGTTCCTCATTGACATTTTTCCATACCTCCTTATGAACAGTACAGCTGCCTCAAATGTGTTTTCGCACGTCCAGCGCAGAATTGCACAGTTGCTGTGCTAAAACAGTTTTCAGGACAGTTTGAGGAAATGATGGTGGCACTATTCATCAGCAGAGGTACTAAAATGCCGATGTTGAAAATTTGGTGCCGGAAGTCCATACAATGACTGTGTTGCAAGCGTGCATTGCGCAGTTTCCACGCACCCTTGTAACTTCGTCAATCTGCAATATTTTCATGCCACATTTTCACCACTGGCATTTCTGCACCTCTCCTTATCAACAGTCCAGCTGCCATTTTTCACAGCTGTGGTGCACAATGGCGTGCTCACTGTGCAAAATCACCTTTTGAGACACATTCACAAAATCACAGCGCTATGCGTCTCTAGCTCTGCCACTCCCACTACCAATGCCAGCGTGACAACATTCGGCATTGACAAATGCTTGTTTTAAGTTAGGATTAGTTAGATATCTGTAACAGAAACCACCTACTGTAGAGCAGTGCTTCTGTAGCCACGGATACACATGCACACTTGCACACCACCTGAGCATTGCGGTACAAAATTCCCATAGGATCACATTGTAAATTGTAAGAAAGGAATAACACATGACAGGGTGTGTGACAATGCTAAATTTGTACATGACCCAAGTGGGTTGTGAGGCATGAGGAGCAGCCGAGTGCCTTCAACCACCTGGGAAGTGCAATATAACATTTCCATAGGATCACAATGTAAATTGTAAGTAAGTAATAACACACCACAGGGTGTGTGGTAATGCTAAATTACTGCACACCCTAGGTGGGTTGTGAGGGAAGAGGCACAGCTGAGTGATATCAACCACCTGGGAAGTGTGGATATCGTTACTCAGGTGCTGAAGGCACCAATGCTGCCACAGATCTGCATGCTAAGGATGTGGTAGAGTCAACAGGTGGCTGTTCTGAGGAGCACCAGGCCCCTGACTTCATCACCTGGAAACAGAGGTAACATTCGAACTTAAATGGCACACAGCAGAATGACAGAATATAGTACCAAAAAAAGGGGAAATGGCAGCAGAGTGAGATGTAGCTTTGGGTAGTATGGAGAAAGCAGTTTTCATGTGCACTGACTAAATGCAAGGGAAAAAAGGAAGTGCCAGTGGGTGGTTGCGTGAGAGATGCAGTGTGCCCTAGATCACTTTGCCTGATAATGTAAAGTGGGAATATGAGAATCTGTGGCTCACACTGTCACAGCAAGGCAGTCTTGATACAGCATGGGAACATAGAAATGGAAACAGTAAGCATACAACAGTTTTGCACTCCCCTGCCCCCATTTGAAAGGTGGGAGGTGGGAGCTATTTGAAAAGCAAATTGCAATTTGGTTAATTGGAGGAGAGGGATCCTCAAATTGTTTCTGATACCTGTGCATGACAAACTAGGAACAAGGAGTGAAGAGTATACACACATGAGCATGTGCCATAACTACATCACACTTACGAAATAGAAATCACCGAGATGAGGCAAGGTTATTATGTGTCTCAGCAGGGAGTCACATAGACATTTTAGTCAGACTGAGACAGCCAGTAAACAGAGTTGGGACATGGTCATGGAATCCTGGGGAAATGGCTAATGTTGTAATAGGGGCATAGTCCCATAACTAGACAGGCTTGGGCAGATTCGATGGGACTTGGGGGCAGCAACCGGTGCATCAGAAACTGCTTGTCAGTTTTGTCCAGTGGCAGGTGCGACCTATTCAGGGGCACGGATGTCAGAAACAAGCTGAGGATCCCTCTCCTCCAATTAATCAAATTGCAGTTTGCTTTTCAAATAGTTCCTACCTCCCGCCTTCTGAACTGTGGTAGGGGATGCAAAACTGTTGTACGCTTAATGTTTCCATTTCTATTTTCCCCTGATCTGTCAATGCTACCTAGCTGTGACAGTGTGAGCCACAGATTCTCATATTCCCACTTTACATTATCAGGCAAAGTGATCTAGAGCACACTGCATTTCTTACACAGCCACCTGCCAACACTTCCTTTTCTTCCTTGCATTTAATCAGCGGACATGAAAACTGCCTTCTCCATACTACCCAGAGCTACATCTTGCTCTGTTGCTATTATCCTTTTTTGGTTTTATTTTCTGTCATACAGATGTGTGCTATTTAAGTTGGAATGTTACCTCTGTTTCCAGGTGAAGTAGCGAATGGCCTTGTGCTCCTCAGAGCAGCCCCCTGCTGACTCTCCCACATCCTTAGCATGCATGTCCATGGCAGCATAGGTGCTTACAGCATCTGAGTGAAAACATTCACATTTCCAAGTTGGTTGATGGCACTCAGCTGTGCCTCTTGCCTCAGAACCAACCTTTGGAATGCAGTAATTTAGCACTGCTGCACATCCTGTTATGTGTTATTGCTTACTTACAATTTACAATGTGATCCTATGGGAATTTTATATTACACTTCCCAGGTGGTTGAAGACACTCCATTGTGCCTTGTTCCTCACAACCCACCTGGGACATGCAGCAATTTAGCCTTGCCACACACCTTGCTATGTGGTATTGATCACTTAACATTCATAATGTTATCTTCTTTGAATTATGCACCGCACTTCCGAGGTAGTTGAAGGCACCCGGCTGCACTTCGTGCCTTACAACTCACCTGGGACATGCAGCAATTTAGCATTGCTGTACACCCTGCTGTGAGTTATTGCTTTCTTACAATTTACAAAGTGATCCTATGGGAATTTTATATCACACTTCCCAGGTGGTTGAAGGCACTCGGGTGCACATCGGTCCTCGCAACCCACTTGGGGCATGCAGCAATTTAGCATTGCTGCACACCCTGCTGTGTGTTATTGCTTACTTACAATTTACAAAGTGATCATATGGGAACTTTTTGCTGCACTTCCCAGGTGATGTGCAAGTGTGCATGTGTGTCAATGGCTACAAAAGTACTGGATCATGATGATGGATGTCTCTTGTGTCATGTGGAAAGAGTTGTATGCTGTGTGTCTTACCTGATGATGGATGCCTGTGGTTGCTTGTGTTGCCTTGCCCCCTTTGGCTGCTTGGGAAGAATGCAGAGTTAATGCTGAAAAGCTTAACATTGCTTGTCCATACTTTTGTCGGTTAAATACAAACACAGACTGATGCATTAACTGAGTTTTTTTGCAAAGAATGCATAAGGGATATGCTATGCCCCTACTGGAAATATTGTTGATATTTTTTGTTTGAGTGCTGAATGACCCAATGATGTCATGAGTGGTGAAGCCAAGAGTGATGTCATCAGGTCAATGCACAAGAACAAAAAATATTAACAATATTTCCAGTAGGGGGTAGCATATTCCATTTATGCCATACCTCAAAAAAAGTTAAAAAAAAATTGAATTTCCTGTCATTTTTTGCTGATTATAAAAAAGCTAAAAGGTAGCTATAAATGAAACACCACTCATTTAGTAGATATTTTTGTGTTGAACAGCTTTTGTGCTCAAATTACCATGCCACCTCTCTCCAGCAAGCCAAAACTCTATCATTACAAGCCTGATTGATGATTGACATGGCACTGACTCACCACTTAAACACTGTTCTGTATTGGACAGATAGTGTCACACCCCTCAAAAGGCATTATCATAGCAAGAGGTTTTCTGTGTGCACATGCGCATAGTGAACATAAAAAGCATCTACCAGTTATAACTCCAGAAAAAAATTGCAACTTGTTGTACAACTGACCATGCATTCTTTTCACAAAACGGTGGTGGTGGTGGTGGGGGGCTTCTGGGTTTATTGCCTATAGCTGATTTTTGTCTTGTGAGATGAAATGAAATAAAACACTTTTTCAGCATTGACCAGCTTGCAGTTTTTTAAGTTGTGAATGGGTTTTATTCAATCAATAAGTCATGAAAGGGTGTGCATTGTTGTGGAATAATGGCACCTTGGGAAGTGAAGCCCGAGACAAAGCCGAGGGCGTTATGCACTCGACAAGTGTCATTATCCCTCAATTACATGCACCCTGGAATGCCTTATTGTGATGATAAAATGGCTTCCCTGATTTTTTTGTTTTAGGATCAAGTAATGAGGTTCAGAAAGTTAAGCATTTCTGACCTGTGCTGTTGTGCTGGGATAACAGTACTATTGTGTGACTGGATTCCACCAATCATAGTACAATATCTCTCTTACCCATTTTATAATTTACTTTATGAGCATTTGTTTACTATGAGTACTGCATTATCTCTGAGCAACATGTTTGCAGAATTTTGCTTCAGAAATAATTGTGCCCTTTCAAAGGCTGCACTAGACATGCTCTGAAGTATATTAACAAACTGAATGGGTCCACACAGTCAGGCAGCAAAGTCTTTAAAATTACGTAGTATTTACAAAACACTGCCACAAACTGACATAGTTCAGCAATAGCGCAGTAGCATTTGGAACACTGTCAGGACACTGCAGATTTGTATTGCTAATGTCATAGCTGGTGTTATCTTTCATTTTAAACTAAATCAGGTGTAATTCTGGATTCTAAGTAGAGGGTTGGAGCCCACAGCTCAGTCATAATGTTGGGCACAAAGTGACTGCAACAGTAATTGCTGATTGTGTAGTCAGTACCACTTGTATGCCATTCGGATGTGTGCACATTTTGGATGTATGTACACAAATATGTTTTTCCCAATACCTCTCCTATATCTACAGTGTTAAATTGTCCTGATGAAGGCAACTGTTGTTTTGATTGTAGACACATTTTCTTGACCCCTTACAGCTCCTGGGTAGATCTTCACACCTGCTCAGTAGGTGGTAATTAGCATTTAATGACTTAAACGGCCCTCTGCCTGAGTTATCAGTCACTGCCTACTTGATGCCAGTTGTAACAATGGATAAGATCACCCACACACTTCTGTCTGTGGGGCAGAAGGTAAAGTCCCTAGAGAAATCTGAGATGTCTGGATATTCTAGGAAAAAGCTGCCCAAATAGTTTGGAACAGATGTTTCCAGTGTTGGTCGTATTAAAAAAAAAAAAGGATCACTGCTGGAAGACAGGAGCCAAGAATGTAACCATCACTGAAAATGGAAAAGAGAAGGCAAGGATGAGCACATTGAAGAGCCACATTTAAGATGGTTTGCCTTGTCTCAGGATCATGGTGTTCTGTTGTATAGTCCCATTCTATTGGAAAAAGCCAAGCGGTTGTCCAGCACCAGGGACACTGATGATTTTGAGACAACAGCAGGTCGGCAGACCCGGTGGAAGGAGTGCAACCAGATCTTGTACTGATGTATCCATGGTGAAAAAGAAGAGTCAGACTTTGCAGAATCTGATGACTGATTTTATAAGCTGCTTCCAGACCTTCTAAGGGGATATGCTTTATCCACAGAGTTTTAAAATGGATGAGACTGCCTTATGCTTCCACGCTACACCAGATAACACCATAACTTAAACGCAAAGCACTGGTAGGATACATGAAAGCTAAAGAGGGTGCCCATCTTGGTGGCAAGCAATGGCTCTGGAACTGAAAACCCCCTCCTCCTCATCATCATCAGAAAGTCTAAAAAGCCATGGAGCTTCCGTGGTGTAGAAGTAGGCATTACCAGTTTGGTACTGGATGAACACAAACAGCTGGATGACTGCTGATATTTTTCAGCAGTGATGTCAGGATCTTGACAAAACAATGATTAGAAAAGAGAAAAATCTCTGTGATTGCAGATAACTGTCCTGTGCATAAGCCTGTAGCCCTCTGAACATCATTATCTTTTTTTCCCCCACTAAACAGCCTGGCTGTGTTACATCTGGTGGACAAGAGGGTGATTCAAAGCTTAATAGTCCATTACCGCAAACACATTGTGAGTAAAATTGTGGGCACAATCGATGAGTTTCAGGAGCACTTCAGGAGACTCACTTAGGACATCACTATCCTTGATGCCATTTACCTCATTCATGTGGTATGGATGGATATCAGAGAGACCACAGTTCTACTTTTTTATTCAGACACTGGGATTTGGCATAGAAACAGGACAGGAAATTGTCCAAGCATCCCTCCAATTGAGCCACCAGCAGGAATGGGTCATGATGAATTCTTAATGTATACCATGATAGATGCAGCTGAGCTGACGTAGAGCACTACTGAGTAGGAAACTTTGCTCAGCAGGTTTTAGGGCTACATCACAGAAGAAGAGGCGGTGAAGGATGACTGGGAGATAACACCACTATTGACCACGGAGGCTTGGGACATGATGCAGTGAATCCAGTAATACATTTAGTAAAAAGAAACAACTGACTTGCAAGGTTTTATAGATTTAAAAAGTGGCTGGAATATTAGGTACTATAACCACAAAACAAACATTCATTACTGCATTTTTAAATAAAGACACTGAACTTTAAGTAATTTTTAATTGCATGAATAGTATGTATGTACTAAATAAAGTATGTTTAACAGTTTTACACACAGTTAAATGGCTCCATTGCTTTCTACTGTGGTTCAGATGCATGCTATTTTGGATGTATGCTTAGATTTCAGAGATCCTGAGCATGTGCACAGATTCAAAATCCACAGTATTTCTTTTCCATAATTGAACTAAATGTATTGTCTCTCTCTACTGTGATGTTACATGATGTGATATTTAATTTCATTTAATTGATTTAATACCTGCAGCCTTATCACATTGGAATCTGATCCTGTCAGATCTCAGAACCTATGCAGGGTCAGGCCTGGTCAGTAATTGCATGGGAGACCTCCAATTCTTTTTTTTTCGTTTATTTTTTTATTTATTTAACCAGGAGAGACACACTAAGGTGAAAGCTTGTTTGCAGGTGTGACCTGGGAGCACAAGGAGGTTAAGTGACTTGCTTAGGATCACACAGTATGCAAGCAGGAGCTGTGGGATTCAGACCCAGGTCTCCAAGTTTGCAGCTCAGAGCTTTAAACCACTGCACTATAATGCCTCCCAATTAACATCATGTGCTCCTGGAGATGGTGTTTGTAGCACTGCATGGGCACTGTCCCCTTGCTTGTATATAACTCTCCTCTTGGTTATAAATAACCATAGCGATGCCCAGCCTGGTGTTTGGATGATGTTGTGCTGTTCTGAACTGACACCTTTCAGATCAGACATTAAGCATTGACCCCATCTACCTGTTCTGCTGCTTGTTCAACTGGACATTAAAGATCCCATGGCACATCTTGAAAAGAGTAGGGACATTTCTCTTTTGTCCTGTGGCAAGACTTCTGCCTAAATTTCCACGTGAAGTAACCCACCAACACACTCTTCCCGGTCAACAAAACACAAAATAAACAAAATAAATAAGACATTGTTCAAGTAGGGACCGCTTGTTGGCCCAGGGGAAGTGTGTTTCACAGTAGCATTATCTTAAAGGAACAGTACACCAATTGGAGAGCAGCTCCAGTGATGCTCGGCCATATCACCAAGGCTTTATGATACACGTAAACCTCAGCCTGAACTCAAACAGAAGCAAATATATCATACAAAGATTTTACATAAAAATGTGCTTTTTTGCTGGTTGTAGAGGTTGAAGTGGCACAGCACAAACCTATTACACTGCCATCTGGGAGGGCTGGGGTTTGCATGTAATAGAATCCCATACTGAAGCCAGCTGGGTCTTATCATGCTGTGGAGGGGTAGAAGTTGGCTCTCAAGGAGGGAGGATATGGGCAAGCTGGCATTTGTACAACTCTGCTGGCCAACTAAGGAGCAGCACTGGTGTAAGCTGCAAAGGCAGCAACTCTCTTGCCCCTACTGGCTGCAAGAAGGGTGCAGCTATTTTGATCTCACATCAAAAGTCAGCAGATGAGGATTGCTTGTCCCACCTAGTCTATCCATTTGTCCCTCCCATTACTGGCACTGCAGACCCTACCTGATCTCCAGCTTTCTGTCCCCCCACTTCCCAACCAAGATTCAGTTTTGCCTATCCCATGCATGTCTGAAGTCTGACACTGTTTTCAATCCATTGCCTCCTCTGGCAGATTGTTTGAAGCATCCACCATTCTTTAAGTGAAGAATTATTTCCTCATGTCCTCCCTCCCTCCTATATTTCCCCCCTTCCTGCTTCATTGCATGCCCACTTGTTCTCCTGCACATTTTCCTCTGAAAAATACTTTCCTCTTATACCTTATTCACCTTGTAAGGTATTTATATGTCCCTATCATGTTCCTCCTCTCCCTCCTCTCTTCCAGGGTGTACATATTGAGATCTTTCAATCTGTCCTCATAGGTCATTTTTTGGCAGAGTTGCTCCAAACTCCTTTGATGCAACTGCACCCGATTTTGGTACATCGGGTGTAGTTGTAAGAGTTTCCTCCTTTTACAACAGCTTGCACCAATGATTTGGTGCAAGCTCTGTAAAAAGTGTCCCCCAAATGGCACAGGTTATACCAGGGAAAAGCTGGTTCAATTTGTGATATTTGTTGCTCAGGATTGAAAATCCTGATCACTGACTGGGAGAATGCCACAAGCCCTGTGCACCAAACGACTGGCGCACCAGGGGCTTGCAGAATTCTCTGGCCTCTGAAAATTGAGTTTTTGATCTCTAGAACTGGACACAGTACTTCAGATGGTGCCTAACCAACAATCTATACAATGGTAACACCACCTCCCTCCTTCTGCTGATAATACTCCTCCTTATGCACCCAATCATCCTACAGGCCCTCCCTACTGCCTTGTCGCACTGCCTCGCCACCTTGAGTTCATCAGATATGAGTACTCCAATGTCCCTTTCCTGTTTGGTAACTGACAGTACCTTTAGCCCCATTTTTCTGAACCCTAGTGCATGATTTTGCACATTTTCACAGTGAACCCAACTGCCATGCTCTTGACCACTCTTCAAGTTTCCTCAGGTCTTTGCATATTCTCTCCACCCACTTTGGAGTCTCCACTCTATTGCAGATTCTGTTATCATCTGCAAAGAAGCAGACCTTTCCTTCCAGCACTTCTACAATGTCACTTATAAAGACATTAAAGAGGACTAATCAAAGTACTGAGCTCTGAGGTTCCCTGTTGGTCACTCTCCCCTCTCCCAAGTGAGTTTTGTTTACCACCACCCTCTGTCATCTGTCCATCAACTAATGTTATACCCAGTTTATCACCTTTGGACCCTCCCCCAAACTGCCCAGTTTCCTTACGAGCCTCTTATGTGGTACAGTGTCTAAGGCCTTGCTTAAGTCTAAGTAGGCCACGTCCACTGCTTCACCCTGATCTCTTTCCCTGTTCACCCAGTTGAAGAAATCTATTAGGTTTGTCTGACATGACCTTCCTCCAAATGAATCTGTGCTGCCTGGGGTCTTGAAACCCACTGAATTCAAGATATTCCACAATTATTTCAATTAAAAGTGACTCCATTAACTTCCCCACCATTAATGCCAGTCTGACCTGACTACAGTGGCCAGCCTCCTTCCTGCTGCCACTTTCATGATCAGGACTACATCTGCCCTCTTCCAGTCCTTAGGGACCACTCCTGTTTCCAGTGATTTGTTGACTAAGGCTGTCAAAGGTACAGCCAGTACCTTCCTGAGCTACTTCAACACCCTTGAGTGTATTCCATCCAGCCCAATAGCTTTCTCCATTGGCAGACTTGCAAGTCCTTTTAGGACTCTCTCCCAGTGTTCTTGTTTCTTTTATGTGGTCCATCTCCCACACCTTCACTGTAAAGACTGAACAAAAGTAATCTTAACTTTTTGGTGTGAGATAAGGGTCCAAAAGTGGGGAAGGCAAAATAACAAAAAGTTATTTGTAAAACAATGTGATAGAAATGGCAGACATAATAGTCTGCAGAGGGGTAACCATATTTCCCAACACTAGTAAGACCTCAAAGCAGCAATAATGTAATGAAAATTTCCTACATATCCCATTGTATGCTATTTTTGTAGGCAAACTCCACACTTTGTATAGGCAAAGGCCACAAACACAGAAGAAGATTTAAAGATCATTGAACATGAAATGCAAATATTTACAATTGTTGTGACACAATTGCAGCACTTGGACAAGAAACTATGATTAAGAAAATAAGTGAGAGCTTATTTATGTGGTCTGCATGTGAACCCCAAATCTGACAGTTCTGAAAATGTTAATTTAAAAAATAAGAAGGAAAAGTAAAACAACTGGGGCTAGATATTCAAAAAATTGCCCACAGCAAATGTTGCACTGCTCGACAGTTATCATTAGCTCACATCCAACTGCACACAATATTGAAAGGATTAGCCTACAGGCAAACACTGCTGAATATAGCATGCAGACTGAAGTGTGCAAAGCATACTGTAGCCCAGAGTGCAGTGCAAAGACTGTCCAGCACAGAAGACAGCTCTGAACACAGCAAATGACAAGTGCAAACAGCTACATCATGACACCAGTGTATTTCCATGTTTTGAGCTGTGCAAAAGCACAAACTGCATTTACATGGTGCATTTGCACGGTGCATTGCACGATACACAAGCACAACACCATTTAGTGCAGTGTGTAGATTTGCTATATTCAGCCAGGCTATGCAAATAAGTCTCATTGGTCAGTCAGAAGGCAAAACAACACATTAGCATGTCAATATAGCAGGATTTCCATACATTTACATGTGTAAATTGCCCAGACTATTTAAAGGGGATCAGAGCCCCCTCACACAGCACACTGGAATTGCAACCAGGACACTTCAGTCTGCAAACAAACAGAAGGCTGGAGAAAAAAATGTCTTCACAGGAAACAAAATCCACAGGCACAGGTACTGTAGGTGCTCTGCATGCCATACACATAATAAAACTGTTGATGGGAGTTACATCTTGATGCAGGAACATGGGTCACCAGTAGTGCAGCAGAAAATATTTTACAATGATGTGTGTTATGTAAACTAGATTGCTGCTGTCAAAAATATCCCACCCCAGCTGCCAGGTGTATCCCAACAGTGTGCATCACTGTCATACTGTCTGTCCATGTAAACCCATGTGCCAGTGCACGGGGTTCAACTGACAACACACACATTGCTAGACATGGATGACAAGGTTGCTATACATGTATGCTGTATGTGACCATGTTGAGGGGAACCATGTTAATGCCACATGCGCTTGCATGGCACAACCAGCACTCATAGGCACCATAGTGTCAGGTACTGTCCCTGTGTTGGCCTTTTTGTCCATCTCATACCTGCTGTGTAGGACATCATCCACAGCGGTGGGCTGCAACTGAACATCAGACCCACTGGCCTGTATGACACACATGTATTGCCCCTACATCTGTGAGGGTAGCTTGTGTGCTCCTGGCATGTTACCACCTGTCTACTGCATGACACTGGTTGGGCCGTATGTGTTGCATATACACCATGTGTCTGGTGTTCCACATTGGCCATGCGTGGAACAATGGTGGCCTATGGCAGTGGGCATTCTCTGACCCCATCAACACAGGTACATGGTACACAACAATGCTGAAACAGTGGTTCAGATTGGGGAAGCACACACGCCCACACACACACACACACACACACACACACACACACACACACATATTCTACTCACACACCAGGCACTGACCACTGTCTCATAACCTTCTTCAACAGGTACCTCTGGTTGAGGAAAGAGACTGCTGGCACACAAATTCTCTCATGAGGAGCTGAAAGCCCTGACCTAGGTGTACAAAGCCAGGGAGTCCCTACTGACACAAAGCCTTGCCACAGATGCCGCTGTCAGGCAAGCATGGGATGAGATCACTGCAGTGGTCAATGCTGTCGATGGCTGGAATTGACCACTTAAACACAGTGTGCTAGCAATTCAGAGACCTCTGGTGCTGTGCCAAAGAAGATATGGCTGCACAGCACTGTGCACAATGCACAACTGGTGGTGGACCCCGGCCATTGGCAGTTGCAACACGACTTGACACTACAGAGGAGGTGGTGGCTTCCATGCTGCAGCCAGTGAAGGTGGCAGGGATCCCTCATGGTGCCTTTGAGTCCCAGGTTGTGTCCTTGCAGACAAGTAAGTACATGGCTGAGGCACATCCTTGTGTACATGGGTACACATGCAGGTCTCAAAGGTGTTGGGGCACACTGCAGCCATGGCCATAACACTCATGTTGTGTGATCTTTTTTGGCCCAGTGTGCTCTTTGACATGGCTGCAGCTGCTTTTACTAAATTTCCAGCACTGCATCATCTGCCAAAGATAACTCAATGGGTACTTATCTGGGTACTAGGTCATAACAGCGATGGCAAAACAGCGATAACAAAAGTAGCACTGACAATGTCTATGAGAAACAACAGTTGAATTTCACAGAAAGGAACAGTGCTGAAATCCAGTAAAAAGGGCAGAGAAGAAACACAGGTGACACACACTAAGAAATGCAATGCAGGGGGCTTCACCCCCAGCACCCACCATGTGGAGGGCTTTGTTCCCTGCACTCCCAACATAAATATAAACATCCTCAGGTAAGACACAGTCAGTCCCTGAAGGCAAAAGTTGGGGAGGGGGTGACACGTAATATCTGGGGTGTCTGTGGGGGTATGCAAGTCAGGGAGCAGGACAAAGTGCAGAGGACAGTAAGTGATGAAATAAATTAAAAAAAAAACATGCTGCCCACAAGTATCAAACCTAGGTCCACAGATACCAACCACAGCACACAATGACTAATTCAGTCCACTAGGCTTCAGAGCCAGGATGATCACAGCATGCACACTACTGCCTGCATGCTTCTGCTAGATTCTTTGCAGTCTGATCTACTCACTGATAAGCCATGCACTATAATTCCATGGTGCTCTTCTAACATTCACTTTTTTTCTTTTGCTGTTTTTATGTTCACCGCTATTCTCTTGCTATTATCACTTGACCCCACTTCTCTGCACACAGGTACCCTGGCATTTGCCTATGCACATAGGGTGTGTGTCACATCTGCCAAGGTGATTGCCATGTGTGCTGGTGCATGCTGCCACAAGTGCTGTGTGTCATTGCCTGTAGTGTTTTGGCATTCACTGTGGGTCACAGTGTGCACATTTGTGGCGTGTGTGGGATACATTGTTAGTGGGAACTTTATGCATGTAAGTCTGGGCATCCATGGGTAACTGTGTGGCCAGTATAGGTGTGGTGTATTTTGCGCTTTAGTCAACAGCTGCATGATGACCATGGGCAACAGAGACTGGACCACTGGGGCATGCATGTGACATCACTAGGACTTGACTAATGTGTAATGAGTGACACACTGACAGTGCACTCCTATCTCTACAGAGCAGGATACATTATCCAGGGAAGAGGAGGAGGAGGAGGTGGCTGGGCCATCCAGCAAGGTGCACCACCCAGAGATGATGTCAGAGGAGGAGGAGGAGGACTCACTGGACTTGTTTGTGAAGGAAATGGAGGACAGTGATGAGGACACATTTGCCAACACTTCAATACCTAGAGGCCATAGCTGCCTGGGGGGGGGTTCTCATCAACCCTAACCCCCCACCTCCCTGACCAACCAGTGGTGCCCTACAGTACAGATGCATCTGCTGACAGCCACACCCCTGGGAGTGGCAATGTGTTGCCAGGGACAGTAATGTCTCAAGGGACAACCACCACCTCCACCACAGCCACCACCACAACCACCGGGGTGGCCTCCACATCCTCCACCTCCCATACTACTCGCCCTGCACAATGGTTGGATGTGGGTAGCCATCAAGATCCTCCACCATCACAAATCCACCCTGTGCATGCCACCACATCCTCTGAGGCCCTGCCACCTCAGCCACCAAACCCAGATTTGGTGCACACACTCCCCACCCAGGGCCCACGCCAAATGGCACGTACTGTTCCACAGGACAGTGTAACCCAGAGGCAAGCTCCTTCTAACTCTCAGCAGCTGCTGCAGTCTGCCATAGAGTTGCAGTCAGCTACACCATGTGAGCGGTGGCAACCCCATCATGTACACCGACCCCATAGAGTGGCAGTCAGGGGTCAGGCAGCACAAAAGCAACACCGTCATCCATGGGCACTCCCTGAACCCCTGGGCATGACCTGGACATTCTATCATCCAGTCAGAGGCAGGGGTGTGCATGGGCCAGAGTGACCCTCTCTCCACAGACATCATCCTTCCCCTTCCCATGGCCTGTGATCCCTACATATAGGGGTTGCAGATGCCAGTCCCTGTTCACTCAAGGCAGATGGGAAGCTTGAGTTTGGAGGCCACTCTTGCCTTTCCCACTCATCCTCTGTGCACTTTCTGTGTCATGGCTTTGTTTTCACATGCATCTCCATCACCACTAGCCCTATCCCACCTGTTGCTCACACTGCTATATTCCTGTTCTATTTTGCGCTTTTTATGTACTGTCACTTTGTTTGTTGTGTTTACATTACAATTTTGAAATCTACAACCGTGTCCTTTTATTCTGGTGTCCACCTGCTCCTCTCAGTGAGTCCTGTTATGATGTTGACTATGTGTTCCTGGGTCATCCTGGCCATGTGGGGGGTCATGTCTTTTGAGCTGCTTCAGTATCCCCTGCACCTCTGGCTCCATGTCACTGTGCTCCTTGTGTACTGCTATGCCTATTCCACATTTTGCACCATGTTGTGTAACATGCATCAGGCAAGGAATATGCCACATGCCTTGTGAGGGGTATACTGTAGGGCACCACCTGAATGGTCCTGACACCTGAATCACATTTTCAGCATGCTGAAGATGCCCTCAATGATGCTGCACGTGGCAGTATGTGCCACATTGTATCTGTCCTTGGCCACATTTGAGGGCAGGAGGACTGGTGTGAGGAGCCAGGGGTGCAAGGGATAGGCACTGTCCCCTGTAAGGTAGAAAACATATGTTAGCACTTGTTCACAATGTAGCTGCCCATGCCCACAACACAGCCCATGGTCTGTGGTGCATCCTGTGCACCTGTCCACCCCCCTACTCACTCACCCTTCACGCAGTGAGGCATAACTGTGCTGTGTTACAGCAGTGTACCCCCTGTGGGGGATTGGGAGTGGCATGCAGCGTGTACACAATGACAAGGTGTCCACTGGGTATTTGGCTGCCTTGAAATGCTTGACATAGTCTCAAATTGTGCCATATGAAGGTATCAGGGGCACTGCCAGGGTACCATGCCAGGACATTGGTTATGCACCCTGTTGCATTGCACACCACCTGGAAATTGATGGAGTGGTATCCCTTCCTATTGAGGTATGCATCCACCCCATCACCAGTGGTTGCCTGGATGACACCATGCATGCAGTCACTGGCACTGAGTACTGAAGATACATGTGCAACCTGATAGAACTGCTACATGGTTTATGTGCTCTGCTGCTGTACTGGGGAATACAGTGAACTTGCCAGTATGCGGCAGCAAGGCATCTAGAAATTGGGCCAGCAGAAGTGAGGTGGTGGACTGTGACACACTGACGGTATCACCCACTGGTGTCTGACATGAGCTGGTGGCTAGGAATCACATCACAGCCATCACCTTCTGCTCGATTGTCATGGCATGGCTATGCTGGGTGTAACTACACAGCTGCTGATGCAGAAGCTTACATAGCTGCCGTAGCATGGCCCTATTGAGATGGTACCAGCCCACCAGATGGTCCTCAATGAAGGCCTCGAAGGAGAGTCATGTCTGGTACCATCTGTGCCCAGCATATCACCTCTGTGACCTATGGAGTAGCCCAGAGTGGCCTTCTGCCCTCTCCTCCTCCATGGTCTGTTCCATTAGGAACAGCATATGAGTGTTGAATACAGCCATTTCTGCTCTGGCTGCAGTGTCACAGCCTGCCTCTAGGGTATGCCTGGAGTAAGTCAGCCTTTTTATAGGCAGTATTTGTGGTGCACAAAGATGCCATGCAAACTCACGTTACACAGAGCTAACGTGCTGAATATAGCATAGTACCTGTATTCATGTCCACTCTCTTCTTTTTGCCTGGAGCATACATTATCAGTTTGAGCACATGCTATTACATTTTGTCCATGCTAATCGGGCTGTTGAATATAGCACAAGCACACAAACATCGCATACAGCACGCATAATCTGCCTGCCCACCGGGCCAAGTTTTGAATATTGGGCCCCTGATGATTTAAATTATCGATGAATACATACTTACCCACACCTGGATACATAAGTAGCTGAGCATTTTGATCAACACGATCATCATAAACTGAATGATGTTATTTTTATAGCCATTCAGAATACCAATTACTGAACTTTTATATGCAGAAAAAGAACACTGGAGTCATTAACTTCACACATTCTATCCCAAGAGAATATATGTGTTAGGATAACAGTGGAACTTGAAGACTCTGAGAAGTTTGAAATGCACTTAAGTCCCTCTGGCAATCTGTACTTGTCATCCCCCACCTTCCATTTTCATCCCTCTTTGCTCTAATCTTTCACGGCCTTTCTACTGCCCATTTATTCATCTGTTTATATAGGTGTCTTTATTTCTGAGAAAGAACAGTTTATCTGTTTAAACATTGAACCTGTAAATAAAACTTTTTATAAAATGGGTACAGAAAATCCTGTATTCTGATTTGTCAAAACAGGTCACCTGCCCATTAATTAATCCCCTGTAAACCCACAGTTGCCTTGCCTCACTACAAAATCCTGAGTGACAGCAATGCATAGTGACGTTTTCGGATCACTCTCCTAGAGAAACATGCACAAAACTACAACTATGGCATCCTGATTAGAACAAATCCGCCTAGTGGAGAACTACAACTGCGACATCCTCAGAAGGACAAACCCATTAGGCAGAAGAACTATTTTATTACACATGCATGTAAACAGTACTTTTTAAAAATATTTATTTAAGTAAACCTCTAAACTAAAATTGCCCATTTTATAAAGGGATTAACCCACTCCAGACCATGGGTTTACTGACCATTAATCCATGCCTGGGTAGTTGAAGTCACTCGCCTACAGACTCATGCCTCACAATCCCCCACAACAGGCGTGGATTAATGCTCACTAAACTGTCATGGGCTAATCCTCCTTATTATCCATGTACTTTTTGACACCAGGCAAAACATCTTGACTACAAACTATGACATCTGTTTTGGTATTACAATTTTATGATATTGCTCGGTCTCCATGCATTCATTAAAACAAAACACTTCTAAACCTAGTGGGTTCAAAGTTGACATTTTTGAAGATACCTTTCAAAATAAATGGAAACTGTTAGGGCTACAAATATACATTTCAATAAGCTTTTATAATTGTTGATATTTTATATTACTGATAACTGAAAACTGTATTGCTTTGGCTCATTTATGACATTGTTTAGACTCCATGTTTTCATTGAAATAAATTAGGTTTCTAGCCCTAACAGTTTCAAAGTAAGAGCTTTTTAAAAATAATTTCTCTGAAGACTAGTTTTAGAAATGCCTAGAACAGAAATAAATAAATGTGTGAAATATTGATCATTTACATTTTTTTTGCTCCACCCCACTTGACACCCCCGTCTGACCACTCCTTCGAGTGCCTAGGTCCCAGTCCCCATCCTACCCCTGTCACCAACCACCAGCTACTACTGCAGCCCCCCCAGGTAACCTGATGTATCCCTTCATCGAGCAGGTCCCTCTCTTCCGAGGGGGAAGAGCCTTACTGGCCACACGACATATCTTGGATGCTGTGGAGCCAGTTCGGGCTGTCTCTGGGGCTTTGTGATGGCAGAGCTGGCATTCATCATCTGGCTGGGCAGGGAGCTCCTATTTTCTGTTTTTTTACCCCGCCCACCACCGTTTTCGGCTATGAGTGAGCACAGCGACCTTGGGCGGGGACTTGCGGGGATGTGCCTGGGGGTGTGTCGAGGCACCATGTCCCCTATGCACATCACCCAATCCACCCATGGGTGCCAAGGCCTGACCCATCCTCCTGGGATGGAGGCATCCAATAGATGCTCTGAATCCCCTCCCTGCCATTATCCAGTCCTGGTACCTGGGCTCGGGGCATGAACCTGGGTCACCAGTATGTCGAGTGAACCCCTTTGTTCGGTGCCACGGAGTCAGCTAATAATTTAATTATCGATAATAGAAGCTATAACATTGTAACTCTTCTGTGATGTTGCCCTGACCTCAAGCATTCATTAAAAAACTTAAGAGTCTAACCCATGGCCCAGTGGCGCTGAGGGTTGAGGTGCTGGATACCATACCTTGCACCACACTGGCTACCTGAGTTCAGGAGTGAGCTCAAGGTGTCGGGGTCAGCTGGTGAGGAAAATATTCGAGCATCTGATGGCAGCTCACCTTCTCTGGGTAGGGAGGGTTGAAGGCCTCAGCAGCAGTATGACTCCCAGCAGTGGCTGGGAGATATTGAGCAATCTGCTTTCAGTTTGTTTGGAGGTGGGCCATGGCAGATGTCAGAGTGGTGCACACGGGAGTGTGCGCGTCTCTGTGGATTTTTTTTTTTCAGTTTTTATTGATCGGGTAAGTGCAATAGACAAATCCTGCCTATTTTCAGGCACGACCCAGGGGAGGGGGATACAGATGAATGCCAACTGACCTTGAACCAGATTAAGCTGTATGTGGTTTTTTCAGGGAATGAGGGAAATTTGGCCAGGACACCGGAGAAATTCCCCTACTCTTTTCAATAAGCGCTATGGGATCTTTAGCATCCACCTGAACTACCACTAATCCAGGCAGATGGGACCTCGGTTTAACATCTCATCCGAAAGACGGCACCTGAGAAATTTAGCACCCCTCTCATGCTGCACTACAGTGTCAGTACTGGGATATTAACCCAAGTGCCAGATGTGGGAACTGAACCCACAGCCCTCTGATCTCCAGGCCTCAGAGGCAAGTGTGCTACCTACTGAGCCACTGTCATTGCACGTCCTTACTCACTGTCAGGAGGGGGGCACATCACACAGAAAAAGGAAAAACCCCAACTTCTGAGAGGATGATGATGCACCACAGCCCCATGCCCACCATAGAATCCTTCCCTCCTGGGTCCTGATACCCTCTGATCTTCATCTCTGCATGCAGTGAAATTGGATTCAAGGAGCACCAAGAAAGTAGGAGGTGGCCCTGCTCTGTGGGGTGCAAGTTGAGGGGGGGAGGGTCTCCTGCAGGACAGGTGTGAATGGATCAGAGTTCCGGGGGGACCCAGGTTGGGAGGCCTAAGGCTGGGTGGGAGAAGCTGGTAATGATGTTGTCTGAGGAAGTGCACAGAAATCGGTGATGATCACAGGTAAAATGAATAGAAAAAAAAAAAGAGTCTAGCCCTAATGGTTCCAAAGTTAAGACTTTCTAAAGATAGTTGTTTTGACAAAAGTTATGTTTGCAACTATTACAGCTAGAAATTTTTATTTTTAAACAAAAGCTTGGAGTCATGTCATCATAAATAAGTTATGTCAACTCTGTTTACTGTTCTTTCTTTTTTTTATCATCTATTATTTATCCCATTCTGCTCTCATTTACATCTGCCTCTCTCCCTTAGGTGACCTTCTGCTCTAGCTAGCCATCACCCATGTTTAATTATCAGGACACTTCCCAAGGTAGTGACACTCCAGCCTCTAAGTGCCTCCATGACTTTCCCCTTATGGTGGTACCCCAAAGACTGGCTTATGTGCATCCAGCCACCAAAGAGTAGCCATAGTCATTGGAGGCATAGTGGATGATGTTGATCTTTAGTTGCCTTGAGGTGGGTGGGAAGTGGTGCCATCATTCACATGTGGTGAACTTTATTGGCCCTGTAAGACTCTCCTACCACTACAGTATCAACCTATATGTGCCACTGGCACCAATGCAATACCAGGGGTGGCCGACATCACATGGACACCCACGATGTCAATACACTTCCACTCCTGCCACTAGTGGTGCTCATGCAGTGGGCTGCCCAGCTACTCCCCCAAAGGTCAGTGCACAATGCCCCCTCATTGCTCCCTGGACCCCTTCAATCCAGTGTGGGGCAGTCAGGAATGTGATTGAATCCCAAGTTTCCACATGATAGTGCAATGTACCACCAGTCTATGCCACCAGAGCAGGGGCTAGATTCACAAAGAGTTGCAAAGCACAGCACAAAGGTTTGCATTGTCCTTTGCTTTTGTCCATGTGTCAAATGTTGCTTTTCTCAGTCAGATAGTGCACTGTTCTATCTGACTGAGAATAGGGCCAGGTGGAGTCAGCACTAACTCCAATATCACTAGTGCTAACCCCACTAGCGCTGTCCTGACATGCAGCCAGAAGTATGGCTCCACAATGAATAGCACATGTGGCTATTTACAATTCTGTAAAGCAGCCATGTAAATAAGCCCATTGGGCATGCAAGGTGCTATGTGTCCATTTGCATGCCCCTCATGGGTCCATTTACATAAGCTGTGGTGAGTTTAGCATGCCTCCCCATCCCCTGAAGCTGTGGTGAGTTTAGCACGCCTCCCCATCCCCTGCCCCAGAGGCAGACCTGTGTCAGTACGTGGACCAATCTCCCTGATGCTAGTGGTCCCCCTTCGCGATTGATGGCCTGAGACTACTAAAAGAATATTTTCTGGTGCTAGTGGGTTCCCCCCGCCCCAATGATCACTGATTGCTGCCCCAACTGATAAACAAGAAGTTTCACTGGTGCTAGTGCCTTCCCCCCCACAATCACTGATCACCATCTAGAGAAGAAGAAAAAAAGAAATTTCCCTGGTGTCCAGTGGTCCCTCCCCCCACCTGCACCCGTGCCCAATCTATAGGTACTATTCCCTGTTATCCAGTGTTCTCCCCATCCCGATGCCCTATGCAATAATGTGATACCATTCCCTGGTGTGTAGCTGACCCTCCACCCCTCCATCTTGGCAGGTAGTGTTCTGCCACCCTGCTCCCCTCATCCTGACCCCAGCGGGTGACCAGCACGGCCCTCCATCTCACCACCACATCCAGACACTGACAGAGCTGTCAATGAATGCCTACTGTACTACAGCACATGCTCATTGCCAGCTCAGACAGTTGCCAGCTGTGGTGGAGAGCTGAGAGCTGTGCTGGTTGCCGGCTCAGGGTCAGGATGGGGTGAGCAGGGTGTTGAGGCACTACCTGCCATGGTGGTGAGGTGGGGGGGCTGCTAGACACAACAGGGAATGATATCACATTCTTGCATAGGGCATCAGGATGGCGGGGAACACTGAACCCAGGGGAATGGTGTTCTTTGAAATTATGGGAGATCTGGATGGGGAGGAGGGACACTGGACACCAGGGAAAGGTACTTATAGATCGGTATGGGTGCAGGTGGGGTGGTGGGAAACTGGACACCAGGGAAACTTCTTGTTTTATTCTTAGGCCAGCAATTGCCCATTTGGGGGCACTAGTACCAGGAAACTTCTTGTTTATCACTCGGGATGGCGATCTGCAATCATGGGGGACCACTAGTAGCAAAGAATATTCTTTGATTATACTCAGGCCAATGATCGGTGATCATAGGGGGAACACCAGCACCAGGGAATATTCTTTTAGTATACTCAGGCCGACGATCAGCGATCATGGGGGGGGGCACTGGCACCTTACTTGAGACAGCAATCAGCAGTAGGGGGGGCATTGCAGTACCTCCTCCAACTACTAGGGTTGTGCTGGATAAGGCAAGGTCTCAGTTGGTGGTATTTGATCCACACAAAGGGACAGCGCAAAAGGCCCTTGCACAGAGCAAATGCTTTGTGAATCAGACAACACCGATATTCACATCCCCTCCCTCTCATTTGCATTGTGGCCCCCTACATACTTTAACCTGATGCAAACCCAGTTTGAGCACACAAAGTGGGCATTTGTGAATACCAACTAATCGTAAAACCCGGTTTGCTTACCCAAAACTGGGTTTGCGCTGGGCTAGGTTTTGTGAATCTTGACCTAGGAGAATTACTGATCATTTTAAATTTTACATACTTTTTTTTCCCTTACTTTTTCTCATTCATAGCTACCGGTAGGCACCTACTTTTTCCAGGCATCTCCTCTTCCTCTGGCTGCCATCTGTCTGTGCCCGTCTCCCAATCAGGCCACCACCTGCTACCCCCATGGCTTACCCCCCATGGCGTGGTGGTGGAGAGCCCCCAACTCCCCACCAGAACCGGATCCAGTATGGGTGGAGCCCTTGGAGATAGGGCGTTAGGCGGACGGCCATCAAGCTGCATGACCTTGGCTACCATTTCCTTTTTCTCAGTGGCGAGTATGCATTACTGCTAATGAGCGTGCCACACATGCATCCACATGTAGAATGCCCACTGGCTACTCTGCCTCTGTGCCCCACTGTATTGGCCTGGCATGCCAACACCTAGCCTTCAGTAGATGTCAGTCAAATGCCAGTCGCTGTTCTCCACCCTCCCCAGGAAAGGAGAGTATTCTCCTGGATACTCAGTCCTCTCTCACCCCAGCTTGCCCCCAACGACCTGCTCGCACCGTGAACAAAGGTCTCCGGCATGGCAGGAGGTAAGGCATCGCTGCCTCAGCCCTCCACCACCTCCGGGCTGGCAACATTTTTCATACTTTTTAAAACATATTCAAAATTATAAATACTATTTTAACATATAAATAATTCAAGACTGTAATGTTGCCCAGAGTCCAAATTTCATTTAACAATATTATATCCCAAACACTTTTGAAATTGGCCCATTCTAAAAAGACTAACTTTTGAACCATTAGGGCTAGAAACCTTATTAAAATAAAAACTTAATGAACATGTTGACATGATTTCATTTGTAAATACAGTTTGATACAATGGCAATATGTTGTACATCGATAGACTTATTAACCAGCATTATTGATGTATACTGATGCATGTTGCCTTGTGAAATTAATCCTGTTTCTATGTTATCTCAACCTTTTTATTCTCCTTTGGTAAAAATGGAATAATGCAATTTCCTGCAGTAAATATATTGGGCTGAGTATGCAGAACACTCCAGTGGTATTGCCTCAAGGTGCACCAGACCCTTTTTCAAGTTTATTCATTTACACATTTTAGGCAAGAAGGCACTCTGAGCTGAGACTCATTTTCATGTCTGACTTTGTGGGGGAGTGAAGGTTAAGAGAAGATGAAGTACAACATAGAGAATACTGGATGGGCAACCATGCACAAAAAACCTGTGCTTCCACAGAGGGGTTTTGGTTACATCAGATCTCAAGAGGGAACCTCGAGAGGTCTGATGTAATCAGAACCCAGAGTTAACAGCACAAGTTTGTTGGGCATGTGGTTGTCCATTCAATATTTATGGAGTGTGTAGTTGTTGGGACATACGAACATACAAAATTGCCAGGAGATACAGGCCTTGTCATCTATCTAGTCTCCTGAGTGTGCAGCACATCAGTCCATTAGACTGCAGCTGCCCCCACCCTCCAAGTCCTCCCTCCCCACCTTGACCCTCCTGGTATGTACTTTCCTCTTGAATCTGTCCCACCCCCTCTTGAAGTTCCCCACTGTCTGCAATGACATGAGTTCCTCAGGCAGTGCATTCCACCCAGCCACCACCCTTTCAGTGAAATAGTGCCTTCTCATTTCCCTCCTGAATCTGCTCCCCTTCAGCTTTAGGGAGTGCCCTCTGGTTTCTCTTCCGCTCTTTAGAGTGAACCCACCCCCAAAGCCCACTCTGTTCATCCCCTTCAAGTACTTAAAGGTCTCGATCATGTCCCCTCTCTCTCTTTTATCCTCCAGGGTATATGTGTTGACTTCTCTTAGTCTTTCCTTGTAAGGGCTATCCTCCAACCCCAGGATCATCTTCATTGCTCTTCATTGCACTGCCTCCCATAGTTTGATGTCCTTTTTTAAGTAAGGGTGCCAGAACTGCACACAGTACTCCAAGTGCGGCCTCACCAGGGACTTGTGCAGGGGCAATATGACTTCCCTACTTCTGGATGTAATCCCTCTTGCTATGCACCTTAGCATCCTGTTTCCCTTTGCCGCTGCCTTCCTACACTGAGCTGAGTGGTTCATTTCCCCAGTCACCTGCATTCCCAGATCCTTCTCCTCGTTGGATGGGGACAATTGGACACCGTCCAACCAGTAACTGTATCCTGGGTTCCTGGCACTGAAATGCATCACTTTGCACTTCTTGGCATTGAACCCAAGCTGCCAGGTGTGTGACCACTTCTCCAGCATTGCCAAATCCTCCTGAAGTAATTTGCCACCCCCCCCATCAACCTCAGCACAGATCTTGGTGTCACCAGCAAAGAGGGTGATCTTATTCTTGATCCCCACTGCTATGTCAGTGATGAAAATGTTAAACAGGACTGATCCCAGTACTGAGCCCTGTGGAACACCACTTGTCACCTCTCTGGGCTCAGATGCCTTGCCCTCACCACTGCCCTCTGCTGCCTGTCCTCTAGCCAGTTTTCAACCCATCTGGCTAGTTTCCACCCAACTCCTAGTCTCCTCAACTTGCAGGTCAACCTACCATGTGGCACTGAAGGCCTTGCTGAAATGCAGGTAGAGTACATCCACCACATGGCCCCTGTCCAGAGCCCTTGTGACCAAGTTGAAAAAGTCAACCAAGTTTGTCTGACAGAATCTGCCAGAGACAAACCCGTATTGCCCGCCATCCTGTAGATCATTAGTCTGAAGAAGCTGCACCAGCCTATCTTTGAGGATAGACTCCATTAATTTTCCTGCAATTGCCATCAGGCTCACTGATCTGTAGTTCCCCTGTTCGTCCTTGGGCCCCCTCTTATGGAGAATTATCACGTGTGCCTCCCTCCAATCCCTGGGCACACAACCTGTATTCAATGAGGTGCTGAACAGGTCTACCAGTGGCCCTGCTAGGACCTCTACCAGCTCTCTCAGCACCCTGGGATGAACCCCATCTGGCCCAGGTGCCTTGTCTACCTTCAGGGTCCTAAGACCCTCCAGCACCCTTTCCTCCATGATAACACCATCCATGGTTGTCTCACCCCCCTTCCCACTTCCCCTTTCCCTTCAGGTATGGAATCATCCCTCTCCCTTGTGCACACTGAACAGAAATACTTGTTAAGTACCTCTGCGTTCTTGGCCCCCTTATCTACCCATCCACTTCCTTTCCTGATCCTAACTATTTGATCCTTTCTCTTCCTCTTTTCCCGATACACCTGAAGAAATCCTTTCCCCCTTCTTTAATCCTCTGAGCTTAAAATCCATTCCTCCTTCTTTAATCCCCTGAGCTTATCTCCTCTCCCTGGCTGCCTTCACAGCCCTTACCACTCTGCTCACTTCCCTGGAGTTTCCAAGCAATCCAACGTCTGCTTCAGTGGCAGCAACTAAAGTGGCATTGTGCCATGTCAGTAACAGCTAAGTGGTAGCAATGTAAGTAGTCCACAAAAATACCTTGTTAAAGCATCAGTGCAATGAAAATGGGCTAAAATTTGACCTCACCTTTTTTTCTTCACAGCAGGTGATGAAAAAGAAGTGGGGTTACAGAGAATCTGAAGAAGGAAGAGGAAGGTGCTAAAGAAAGGAGAGAAGAGAAGTACCAGGTGAGGGACCTGAGTCAGACTTTTAAAATGAAGGACGCACAATGTGAGAGTTGGCTGCCTTCCAAAAAGGGGGAAGAGAGATTGGAGTAAAGAAAACAGTTGTGAGTGTGGGAATGGCAGTTTAAGGCAAACCAGTAGAACTAGCGGAAGTGGGATTCCTGTCCAAGGCCAGGGAGGACTTAGAGGCATGACTGTAGACCACATCTAGAAGGATCATTTTGAGGATGATCCAACAGCTGGCAGGAAAGTCGAGGCAAAACATATTTTCAATATAGTACACCAAGTTTAAAAAACAGTTTCTTATGGATGGCATCAAGGTGGCAAGAGAAATTCAAGTGATAGTCTAGACTGCCCCCCCCCCGCAGGAATTTGAAAAAGAGAACTTCTAAGTTCATCCTGAGGTGAGCCAGCCAGAGTTCTGAAGACTGGAATAGTGTGGAGCCTAGCAATTCTCTATCTGCTGGAGACCATTTCTGCAGCATTTCAAGTGAGTTGGTTAGCACAGAACCAGTAATGGACATTGTCAAAACTCTGCTAGCATTCTTACTTCAAACTCGATGGCTGAGAGTCAAGTGGCAAAAAGCTCAGTGTCATCTACATACATGAGAATGGTGTGCAAATGAGATGGAGTCACCTACATGGACCAAATGACTCAAGTCAGTCAGGTAGGAGTGGCACCAAATGGGTGAATGGTCAGGAATGCCAGCCACTGCTAGTTTGTCAAATAGACTGTAGTAGACAGCCATGTTAAAAGCTTTACTGAGACTGAGAAACATAGCTGATGTGTAGAGGTCCTGATCCATCCACTTCAGGACAGCATCGGTGAGCCTGAGGAGTGAGGAGGTACTGGAGTGTGTATTGAAGAATCCACACTGAAAAGGACTGAGGGAGGAGGAGGAGGAGGAGTCAAGAAAAGAGGTTGGGCTCTAGGTACAGCGAAGGTCCTTCACCCACCCTGGGAAGGGGTTTGGCGCTAATGTAGCTGACTCAGCAAACTAGGAAGGATGTTTTTCTGTCAACTAAATGGTTTTAGTTTTGCTGACAAAAATATCAGCATTGTAGTTTTTCTGTTAGGTAGGGAATAAGGTGTATTATCCCACTATCACCTAACCAGTGTTTGACTACTGAGACAGCAGGATTTGTCAAATCACATTTTAAAGATAATGTGCAGGATGCTCAAACTTTACAATTGTATGTTCAAAACAGACATTTGTCTATTCTGTTGAGCCATCTACTAGATTATGTTTTGTTGCAATAAGGCTGATGCTGGTGCAAGAAGAAAATGCATTTGTGTCTACATCTGCCCCTTTTAAAAATTCCTCTTCAATAAATTCAGTGTACTGTCTTTTAAGGCAAGGAAGTCTACTTACACACCAAGTTCTTTTATCATGCTTTGACAATGGCTAAAGACATCCCTTGTTAAGTATTCCCCATGTCTTGATCAGTTCACCTCCTCCGTACATCTGTGACTGTCTGCTCTCCTGTGATTCATCCTATCTCCCTCCTGACTAGGTGAACGGGTGGGGTTATTGGGTGGCTTCAGACAGAGACAACGCTGCAAAAATGCAAAAAAGATTTAAAGGTACAGATTGGTATACAGTGGGGATTATAGGTATTTTTTTTATCTATTAAGGATGGGATGCTAAGTGAGGTGGACAGGATGCTGACTGAGGCAGTTTGGCCTAGTGGTTAAAGCACAATGCTAAGAACTTGTGCTTACCGAGGTTTGAATCTTACAACCTCCATTTACTCACAGTGTGACCCTAGTCATCACTTTTCCTCCTTGTGCTTGATTTCTCTGACTACTGATGTGCTCCTTGACTTTCCCTGTTCTTCTAGAAAGACAACAACAATTTTCTCCCTTTCCACTCCTCAACTGCAAAGCATTTTGGATACTGTTTATATACAGGTGCTACATAAAACCATATTTTTGGAAGTGGTGGCCGTTAAGAGTTAGTTTGGCCTAGTAATTAGAATGCAGAACTTACACCTGCTGACTCAGGCTTTGAGTATCATAGAATCAGCACTCCAGGCACCATAAAAAGTTAGGGAAAGTTGTACTTTAATGGAGAAAAATCCATAATACTTACAAAAACATGCATTGTAGTGAAACATATATTATAGTGAAAATCTGAATAGCATTTAAGCTCTCACACACAGTGGATGCCTAGAGGAGTTTAAGTGCTATTAGGAGCGTAAATGCCTGGGAGCTTAAATGCTATTCAGATTTTATTTATTTATTTAAGTCTTTGGTAACTGAGTAAGTGCAATGATCCAAGGGACTGTTTTCAGGCATGACCCGGGCCACACAGGTGGCAGTTACAGAGGTAGTGACAAGTTATACGATGGGTACAAGCCATGTGGATATACAGACATCATTGGTGAACAAAATGGATATATAGACATCATTGGTGAACAAAGAAAGTGACATAGGAAAGTAAAACTAATGAGAGGTTAAAAAAACAATCAGTACATCATGATAAGCAACAATTATTATACAATTATTTACTAATGAGAGGTTGCCAGTGCAAATTAATGCGTGATGTAAAAAATAAATAAATACAAGACAATAGCCATGTGGGAGAAGCCCAAGAAGCAGGTAGTGAGGGATGTAAGACAGGAGTCCAAAGAAATGAGAGGGCAGGGGAGACCAAAGCAGCCCAAGAGGGAAAAGTCAGAAAGATAGGGGTTGGGGGGGTTATCCAAGCTAGCAATGGCATGTGGCCTCATCAAGCAGCCAGGATTTGAGATGTGTCTTGAAAGTGGCATGGGAGTCCAGAGAGTGGATGGGTATGAGGATTCTCTTCCACAGAGTGGGAGCAGCTACAGATAATGATCTGCTCCCCATAGCTGAGGAAACTTTTGGGATATCGGGGGGGGACTGAGGATGCGCGAAGACACCTGGAGGGAGTTCTGGTCTTGAGGAGAGTCATATAAGGGGAGGCTTCACCATGCCTGATGGCACTGTCCAGGAGGCAGCCAAGCCCATAATCAAATATGCAATGTACTGGGAGCCAGCCAAGAGTCTGGTAGCGGTGACAGTGGTGAGTGGAATATGGTGCTAGGAGAATGAAATGACTTATGTTGTTGTACATGGAGCAGAGGCGTGCACTCAAGGCTGAGGATGTGTGTGAGTAAACAGAGGAGCAGTAGTCCATCAAGGGTAGCAGGCTGCCTTGGGCAATGGCTAAATGGGCTTCCCTGGTCAGGAGTGACTTTATCAAATAAGCTGCACCAAGTTTCTGGTTAATGTGGTGGATGACAGAGGACATATGATCTGAAAAGGAGAGGGACGGGTCCAGGATAACTCCCAGATATTTGAAAGTTAGTACATTTTCAAGTACAGTGATATCTGGTGAGACAACTGAGAGGGTGGACCCAGCCTTGGTGACCTTAGATAGGAATGGTTTAGATCCAAATAGCATGGATTTCGTGTTTTAGCATTAACAATTAGGCAATGCGAGCGGAACCAGGTATACGCCGCAGAGCAGTTCTTGGCTAAAACCCTGGATATATTTTCAAGATCCTTATCACTAGTGAAGAGGACAAGATAATCTGCATAAAATAGGGCATCACAAGTGAGACAGTCAGAGGGGAGAGAGTTTATAAACAGGGAAAATAAGAGTGGGCCCAGGATAGAGCCCTAGGGTACACCGATAGTGACTGGGAGGGCAGGGGAGGTGGAAGGTCCTGCATATACTGACTGAGATCTATCTGAATGGAACCACTGCATGGTCTCAGTAGAGCAGCCAAGGGTGAGGAGGGAAGAGAGCAACAGGGTGTGGTCAACTAGGTCAAAAGCTTTAGACAAGTTGACAAAGACGGCACCCGTTGCCCTTCCAAGGTCCATGTTCCTAAGAATATGACTGGTAAACAGGGCGAGGGCAGATGTGGTGGAGTGATGTTTACAGAAACCGTCTTGCTGTCTGGACAGTAGGTTGTGTGTGTCAATATAGTCAGACAGTTGTTGGTGGACAATCCTTTCCAGGAGTTTACTAAGGTGGGGGAGCAAGAATATAGGCCGATAGTTATCTGGGGATAGTGGGTCACCAGTATTGAAAATTGGGACCACCCTGGCATGCTTCCAAGTGCTAGGCACTGAGGAGGTAGTCAATGCCAGGTTAAAGAGGTGGTGAGTGGTTTTAAGATGGCAGGTGATATAAGTTAATCATAGCAGGGAAAAGGACATCATTGGCTGGGCTGCCCTAGCTAGGCAGGCTCTTCAGCAGTTCGACAGTGTCCCTGGAGGTGATGGTCTGGAAGTAGAAAGAGGGAAGGGGAGGAGTTTGAGGGGTATCCATGGGGGGATGATCAGAGAGACCAGTGGTCACGAGGGGTGGCAGCTTGCTAAGGAGGGCAGACAAGTCAGTGAGTTTTTTATTGAAGGCCTTGGCCACAGCAACGAGGTTGGCCAGATGTCTGGAGGGAGTGTCAAGATGAATAATGGGGTTATGAGTGCGTGGGTTGAGTAATGCTCTGATCTTGCCCCAGAAGCTATGGGGGTCACCAAGTCTGTCCCTTTGTTTGCCCTGAAAGAAGGCACACTTTTTGGCAAGGGCTGACTGTTTACAAAGGTTTTATAGCCACTGGTATTCGTTCCAGCGGGCAAGGGAGTGGGCTTTTTTGTAGGCTAACCAAAGCTTTTCCCTTTCTCTCATCATGGCCAGGAGATCTTTGGTAACCCAGCATGTACAGCTACCCTTAACTCGGTGAGTAGTCAGGGGGAAATGTTGATTTTGGAAACAGAGGAGTGCAGTTGTGAAGAAACTCTCAACCTTGGGCACGTTAGAGAGGGTGTAAAAGGCTGACCAGTTTATTGCTCAAACATCATGAAGGAGGAAGGGGATGTCTGGGTGATTGTCATTATGGAAGGAGAGTAGTTTAGGGGGTGGGCGCTTGGTCATAGAGGCCCAGACTAGGTAGGTGGGAAAGTGATCGCTAATGGCATTGGACAGAGTGCTCAATACTGTAGGAGCACCCTGTCCTCTCTATTGTTGATTACCCAGTCAAGAAGTGTATGGTTTTGGGTACTAGTGTTGTGCCTGGTGGGGATGGTGATAATTTGGACTAGGTTATGGAGTTGACTTGGTTAGAGTAATCAGATTCCTGGGCACTAAGCCAGTCCAGGTTGAAATCCCCAAGGAGGATGGTGTCCCTCATGGGGGAGATGCTTCCCATCCCTTCAAGGTGGGCGGTGAGACCTGCAGGGTGTCCTGGAGGGGAATTATAGCAGCAACCCACACACATATTTTTTGCTGCAACTATGGTCAGTTCCACTAGGAGCCACTCACTTGGTGAGCTAGTTTTGGAGTAGAGGACGGGGTTAGCAGAGAGAGGCTCACAGATGTAGAGAGCCACCCCAGCACCCCTTTTCTTACCAGGCCTGTCATGCCTCAGCAGGGAGTATCCTGGGAGATAGTAGACAGCATCAGAGAGATGGGGTTTTAGCCACGTTTCAAGATGCCTAGCACATGTGGCTTGTATAGGGCTACCCAGGGTTCAGGGTCGATGAATCTGGAAGAGAGGCTACAGAGGCTGATGTGTGCGAACTTCAATTCAAAGAAGGAGTTCCATATAGGATTTGAGTGATCAGTGGTGGTACATGGGGGCCCAGGATTGGTCTCAATGTCTCCTGGTAGCAGAGGCAAAGAGAAGAGCAGGTGATATGCCGTGGGCAAATGCGGAAGGGAGATAGTAGTAGAGAAAAGGAGGAAGCCAAGATGGCAGGTATCCTGTTTGGAAAGAAATGCAAAAAAAGTGAGGCCCATGGCGGTACACTCCCACTTGACAGCAGGAAAAGGAGGGGACATCAAGGGTGAAGGAGAGGGTAAAGCAGGATAGGAGCTCTGTTCTATGGCAAGTATGGAAGCACCAAGATCTACAAGGAGTAGGGTGCCTAGCAGTGATGCTGCAGGCAGTGGTAGCATAGCCCACCTTATATTGGAGAGCATGTTAAGTGACAGGTAACTAGATGGTCAAAGTATCAGGTGAGTCTCTTCAGACAAGAGGGGATAGGAAAGGTAGAAGGAGTGAAGATGTACACAGCCAAAATGGCTGCTCCAGTGGCGTAGTGAATAGATTTTCACTATAATATATATCCAACATTTTATTACTATCACCATTTGCTTGCTTAAACTCTGATTTCAGTTCATGGATAGCCAAAAGTAAGGCTGCATTGGTAGGTTTGCCCCCTTGGGAAGTGCTATGGCAGCACCCTCTTTCTGTGCTCCAGCCTGTTGTTTACTAGCTTTTGATGGACCAGAGTCCTGCTGCTGTTGTTTACATTGATTACCCATTATTAAGCACACTAAAATGGGTATCCACCGAAAGCGCTTTTGGAGAGCTTCAAATTGAATTAAGATTGTTGCTGTAGACGAGGATAAACTCATAAAACTTTAACTATGTTCAGTCTCTGAAGCAGAGTTGTACAAAAGACGTCTGCTCCAGTCAGCAGCTGCTGTAGCTCCACTCCCAAAAAAGGTAGTAAGATTTGATTCTACTAATGACATGTACCTTATATGGACTTCAAGTCTGATCCTCTTGAAAGTTCAGTTAACAAACTATGAATTAATAGATACATTTTATTTGTATTATTTCTTTATACTCGCACCCACACACTGTTCGGTCTCTCCTTTAGGACCCACATGGAACATTTTACCTGACAGCCCCCATTCCCACCACCCCATATTGCAGCCAACCCAGGCATCCCAATGTATCCCTGCATCAGGAGGGTCCCTTACCTTCATAGGGGATGGACCTTGATGGCCATTCCATTGATCCTGGGTGTTGCTGAGGTGGCAGATAGGGATCCAGGAGCTCCACAGTGAGGGTCCAGGGAGGCTGTCACCCGACTGGCCAAGGTGCCATTTTTCTTGTTTTTCTCCCCCAAGGGAAGTGGCATGCCACAGACGTCAAGGCTAACATCGATGTCTGCCACTCCTCTGAGTCATCTGGGACCTGACATCCTGCTGTAGTCTTCACCGCCGCCAGGGGCCAGCAGGTGCTGGGCAGCATCCCCCCCCCCCAGAAAAGGCAAGCTGTGGCTGGACGCTCCATCCTTTTCCCCCGGCTGGTCCTCCAGTGACCTGGGTCCATTCCTGAACCCGGGTCACCGGAGTTGCAGACAGAAATCCTGCCACTGCACAGATGGGACAGTGAATTAATATATGTTAAAATGGTGTACAGGTAGGAAAATCCCATGGAATATTCAATGGATTTATTTATTGGTAAATTTTTAGATATATGCAAATTTTCCTGAAGAGAAAGCATTTGCTATGAAACATTGAAAGGAATTTATATGTATATTGGCACTAGTAATATGACATACTAAAAGACTGGTGAGTGAGTGAAATTGTCATGACTTTTTGCTTTCTGTGGATATTTTTTGAAAATTGCAGTTTTCTCATCTTAAAAGGTTATTTGTAATTATTTACAGGATCCTGAGTTCCAGATGTATTGTTGTTTTTTTTTTTCCTTTAGTTATTCTGGTATCTAGCGATAGGGCAATACTGTGGGATACCAGGTCTACATTCACAGTTGGGGTGGAGAGTATTTGGCAGCATCAGAAATGGGCTGTTGGTTCTGCATTTACTGTTATGGGGAAGGATTGTTAAGCAGCACAAGGGGATACGCTCTTGGTGCCTTTTGTTGCTACTTCAACAGTTTAGACAGTGTGGCAAGGGTGGCTCAGGCTTGACTCATGCTCATGAAAGGACCGTGGTGCACTTCCAGCTAGCAAACTATGAAGTTACAACAGGGCAAAAATAAAGTGCACTCGTACCCAGATAGTGGGGCTCTAAAAAGTACACTGCACACATTCATCTTGGTGACTCAATTATTTATTTAAAGTCATCCATTTCAAATGCAAAACCACAAAAAGTATAGGAAATTCTTTTAGGTAAATACCTCTACCCCACTCACACTGCTCACCCTGGTGCTTTGGTGATTACCTTCATCTGGGAGCATGACTGTAGCAGTGGACAGGCAGCCTTTACATCTTTTTTCAACCATTACATCACTAATATATCACCAGTCCACTTAAGGTAAAACTGCACTGTAAGTGTTAAAGTGAAAAACATATAAATACATGTACCTAATACAAACAAACTCAATCTAATTGCATTATGTACAGTGTGATGAGTTTAGGATATGTCAGCAAAAGTTGCATAAGTAACAAACTGTATATATCTACAAATCTTAAAACACTCTCAAGAAAAGCCATTCAGTTACAAAAACTGGGTCAAAAACATTAATTTCTCATGATTTCAATAGATGAGTTATCTCTATTGCTCCTAATCATATTTCTAGTACACACTGGTATTTGTTGCAAATAGCAATATCAGTTAAACTAATACTTTCCCCTCTCTTATACCTATGTAATGCATATTCCTATTGTACAATATTAACAATTTGATAGTTAACCTGGTCTGACTGTAGAATTTAAGCCACATTATTATAATCATTTATCTCATTCATAATACTTGTCATTTACAATGACTCATTTTAGCTGTTGAAGTATTGCACAATAACAATACTTCCAGTAGTCCAGTATGTCAACCCACATTTTCTCATTTAACATTGCATTAATAAAATAATTTAGAAAACCTGACTACTGGAAAGTAAAAGAAAAAGATAGAAATCATGGTGGGGTTCAGCCAAACCTCTACTTTTGAGACAGATAGAGATGATAGGTTGCAAATCTGAAAAAGACAAATAAAAATGCAATTTAATAACACATAGGAGACAATCATCTCAAAAATAGCTTTTGATCAAATGAATCATTCAATCCTGTAGGTTTTAAGGCTTTCAATTTGTAAATCCACCTACCTTCCTTTAGAAGGAGAGTGCTGAGATGATTCTTTCCCCTTCTTAATGGCTTTACCCACTCAGTGCCCGTGAAGGACAAATCTGAATGCTTACTTTCATGACATTCTGCAAAATGTACACCAATTGCAGTGTCCAACCTCCCACTGGAGATTGAGTATACATGTTCCTGTATACGGTTTTTTAAGGGTCTGATAATCCTGCCAATGTATACAAGACTGCACCCACACCAGAGAACATAAACTAAAAAGGTGCTATCGTACATGATAAATTCACATATTTCCATTTCTGCATTTTCCTTAGAGTGTTTACATTTTTTGCCCTGTACAGGTGGAAATAGGTTTACTAGGTAAGTAAGGACAAAAGGAGGATTTGAAGCCCATCTTGATTGTCCCCCACATATATGGGAAATTAGGCTTTGTTGTAATTATTAGAGAGCCAAGTGTCTACATCCTTCTTAAAAGATTCAAATGTATTACTATTGACTAGCTCCTGTGGGAGTTTGTTCCAAAGCCTTGGAGTTCTGATAGAGAAGGAATATAATCTCTTGTTGGTTTTTGCTTTGCTCACCATTAATTGCTAGTTATGAAGTCTGGGTACTACTTTTCTTTGAGATTTAACAATGCCACATTTGTTCATTAGGGAAGGTATCATAGTTTCATAGTTTTAATGTCAGGTTCAGAAGACCAAGGTCCATGAATGAACTTGCCACCATGCAGCGGTGGATCATAACTATTTTTTATCACCCATAAAGATGTTGAAGTTTTTTTTTTTAAACTGACATACTTCCACTCTCTACCATAGATCTTGGCAGTACATTCCAAGTGTTTACTACTCTCTGAGTAAACCATTGACTCCTTTTTACTGTATTATTCATTTCTCCTATAAGCCTAAGATTGTGTGACCTTGTATTCTTATGATGATATGTATTTTTATTTAGACCAATAAGCTCAAATAATTCTGGATTAGTATATGCCCTAAAAATCAAACATAGCTCTCCCCTTAGATGTCTGTAATCCATTGAAAATAGTTGTAAAAACTAAAGTCTATCATGATATTGTAGTCCTTTAACCTCCAGTATTTGTTTGGTTGCTTTCCTTTGTACCCTCTCAATTCTATATTTTCCTTTCATGGAATAAGGAGCACTAAAGGGAAAACAGAATTCTATATGTGGACGTACAAGGGCTGTATACAGGGGAAAAATAACCGCTGAATCCCTACTTTTTATTGCTCTAAATATACAGTGTATAATTTGATTACATCTCCTGACAATTTTGTCAGTGTGAAAATCAAATTTCAGGTTGTCAGAAATCCAGACACCCAAATCCTTCTCATCAGTACATACCTACAGGACAACATTATTAATGCTATATTGATACCTTGAATTCTGTATTCCGAGGTACATAACTTTACATTTTTATTCATTAAACACTAGTTTATGCTCATGTGCCCAACCAGTCAAATGGTGCAAACTATCTTGGAAAGCTTTTGCAGTTTCAACATTATGGATGATACCACCTACTTTGCAATCATCTGCGTACTTGCAGCACCAAGTTCTCACTGGTACTTGCATAGATGATAATAGTGTATTAAACAAAGTAGGTCCCAAAACTTGAGCCTTGTGAAACTTCGCTGGACACATCCCCCCAAGCTGACATGAAGCCATGTATCAACACACATTGAGATCTACTACTTAGCCATGTATTAATCCAACTTATAATATTAGGATGGAAATTAAGCCTAATTAGTTCTTGAATTAAGATTTTAATAGAGACTGAATCAAAGGCCTTCGAAAAATCCAAAAAGACCACATCCGCTGGCATGCCTCTATCCCAGGCAGCATTGACTGGTTCAAAAAAGGACAACAAATTAGTCAAGCAAGATCTGCCTGATACAAAGCCATGTTGTGTTATATGACAATAACATATGTTAGTTAGATGTTGTATAATATGTTTCTGTAATATTCATTCAAAAGTTTTACCTAGTACCGATGTAAGGCTAATAGGCCTATCATTTTTAATGTCTTGCTTTTTTCCTCCCTTATGCATAGGTATCACAATTGCTTTGTTCCATATGTTTAATGATTTCCCTTGTTTCAAAGATGCATTAAATAAAACAGAAATTGGACCTGCTAGCTCACATATTGTTTCTTTCAGAAATTTTGGCATTAGGCCATCTGGGCCTGCAGAACTGTTATTCTTTAATGCCGTAACAGTTTGAATAATATCATCTGGCCATATAATTGGACAATCCGTTTGTATAGGTGGAAGACCATTGGCTAAAATATCTATTTATTTGTGCACGCTAAGAAAGTAACTATTGAATGCCGAAGCCATTTCAACTTTCTGTGCTTATAGTTCCCAATTCTGATGTTATGGGACCTACAAAATTGCCCTTCTTACTTTTTAGTGACCCAATACAGTTATAAAAGCTCTTCTTGTTATCAGTTATAGTAGCAGCCAGTTTAGTTTCCATTTCTTTTTTAGCTTTTTTGATTTTATTCTTCACATCCTTGACAGCTTTTGTAAAGGCAGTCTTATTAATGCTTGTGGGGTATTTTTTGGTCTTACTGTACAATTTATTTTTCTTTCTTATGGCTTTCTGGATTTTTCTATTCCACCATACTGGGACCCTATGTTTATTAATGTATTTCTTTCTTTCTGGTACCCAGGTATTAATGCATATGTCTAACCTGTGACATATTTTCTCCCAGATTTGTTCAACATCCAGATTTTCCAGATCCTTCTCCCATTCCAGAGGTTTAAATAGGACTTAATACTAGAAAAGTCTGCTTTAAAAAAGTCTCTAAATCTTGTGATACCTTTAATAGGTTTAATCCCTGTACAATGTAAATCAAATTGGATCATATTGTGGTCACTACTACCAAGGGGTATCAATACCTTAGGGGGGTGAGTAGCACAAATCCTGATTAATAAATATTTGAATCAAGAATATTCCCTATCCTGGAACTCTCATTCCCCACCTGAACCAGGTTACCCTGTGAAATTATATCAGTTAATCTATTTTCTGGACTGCCTGCACTAGTCATATTCAACCAGTTAATAGAAGTGAAATTAAAATCACCCATAAGTATGACATCATTTGGTGAACACCATGTGTTCAATCTCATTCAAAAATGTGTGTGTCTCTTCAAGGCTTAGGCTAGGGGAATGATAGCGAAGTCCAGTGATTAATACAGTAGGGGACACTGATAATTTAGTCCATAATATTTCATTGGCATCCGTTAAGATTTGCGATGGATGGATCTTGCAGGGTTTTAACCCTTCCTTAATATAAAAAGCTACTCCACCACCTTTCTTCTGTTTACGTGGTTTACTAAGCAGGGTATAACCTAGAATTGTTGTACCCAATCTTCTTCTGTAAACCATGTTTCAGTTATTCCACATATATCAATGTCATGGCTATGTAAATATAAAGCAAGCTCTTCTAGTTTATTTTTTAAGCTTTGGGCATTAATTAAAAGAAATTTAAGTTGTTTACTTTTGTCATTATTTTTATGTTGTTTTTGTAATCTGATTGGTGAGAGCAAATGAGAATTCTCTTGTGTTATACACCCTATTTGAGTGGGAGAAATAATCCCTCTCACCCTCTCAGGAATTAGTTTAAATTTGTATTAATACAATTCATGAAACTTTTCCCCAAGATATTAGAACCCTTCTTGTTCAGGTGCAATCCATCCCAACTGTACAAATCAGTTTTATATTCAAAATTTTCTCAGTGAGATAAGTACTGGATGTTCTGCCTTAAACACCATTGTCTTAACCAGTTATTTATTTGTTTTATTTTATTGTTTATCATTGGTGAAAACCTAGGAATGGGGAGAATTTCTGATAGTACTACTTCGGCTCCTAAATTGATAATCTGATTAGTTATTGCTACATAGTCCTGCTTAATTGTTAGAATGGGATCATGAAGAACATTGTTGACTCCAGAGAGTATTATAAGAGCATTCAAATTTCCATTACTGAGATTATCAGGAATCATGGTTGTTATATCTGAAATTCTTGCTCCCCTAAAACAAGACATGGTTCTATTGGACTTGTCCTGGTTGCAGACTGCCCTATGTCAGTGCTTAACCATGGAATCCCTGAGGACAATTATTTGCTTTACAGCTGAAGTTGGCTCCAGATTATCTGGTATTAAAGAAATTCTATTAGTAACTCATCAATTTCCTGAGTTAAGGCTGGATCCATGCTGTTAACAATCCCTGTTAGTATAGTGGTGTCTCACACTGAGTTAAGGGGACATTAGTCATGAAATTAGTAGAGGTTGATGGTAAAGGATATTGCTCATCAGGGGGTAAGGTACTTAATATATTAAAACTGTTCTCTGTATGTAAAGAATAGTTGCCTGCTCTTCTCCCTTTTTTAGCCATTTTTTTCTTTTCAACTGTAAACCATTCTGTATCAGATAAATCAGTATCTTGTTCATCTCTTACATGCTTTTTTATTAGTAGATATTGAGTTATTAGGGACATTATTAGTTTTTGAAAACATGGCTTCTTCATTATTGTCTGCTAACAGTTTTGGTGATTCTATAGTGTATGTGCTTGTGCCACAGTTTCTATGATTACATCTGTCAGTCATCTGTTGCTGACTAAGTTCAAGATTTATTAGTCTATCACTGAATTGGCTGATTTCCATCTCTAGATGTTTATTTATCAAACACTTTGCACATTGTATTCTTTAGGCATGTTATTATATTGTATTATGGAATACATGTTGCAACCATGACATTTTATCCCTACAGCACCCTCGATAGTCATAATAGTTTCAACCATGATGACATATAATGGTCTTGTATAACTACAAATATTACAATTACAAACTTGAGATAATAAGGATTTGAAGTCTTACCCTACCCAGTTAACCCCACTAAACACGCGAAACACATGTGAGGACGTGCATGTCTTTGTGCGCATCTTTGCGTGCTCGACTCGTGCATGCCCTGCCCGAGCTCACTCTGCTCACAGCAGGGCAGATTTAAATAAATCCCAAACTTGGAAGTGAGGTCAAGAACTCATGGAGCTCCTTTTCTAAATTTGCCTAGATTTGGACTGATAATAAAAACAGGATTTTCTCCTGTAAACGTTGAAATTCACACCATACACACAATAAAACTAGAGCTTGTCAGCTCAGTACAAACACTGGACTTTTAGTCCCTCTGCCCATAGAAACTAGCGGAGCTCAAACACTCAATGTTACATACAATTAAAAATAAAAATATTCAGAAATGCAGCTTCATTGTATGCAGAGCAGTGTCTCACACACATTAACAGCTAAGCTGCTTACCCTCACTGCAGGGCAGATTTAAATGTAGCCTGAACCTGGAAGTGAGGTCGAGAACTCATGGAGCTCCTTTTCTAAATTTGACTAGGTTTTGGCTGATAATAAAATTGTAAATGTTGAAATTCATACCATACACACAATAAAACTAGAGCTTGTCAGCTCAATACAAACACTGGACTTTTAGTCCCTCTGCCGGTAGAAACTAGCGGGCTCAAACACTCAATGTTGCATACAATTAAAAATAAAAATATTCAGAAATGCAGCTTCATTGTGTGCAGAGCAGTGTCTCACACACATTAACAGCTAAGGTGATTTGAAAATTTTGTATAGGAACAAAAGATCACCTCTGGAGCACCTAAATTCTAGTGAGTGGAGGCCTGCACTTTGAAGCCTCTCAGGATATGATAATGATGCTAAATGGGAAACCATTTTTGTTGCCCTTCTCTGAATTCATTCGACCACTTGAATATCCTTGACCAGATATGGACTCCATACTGGCAACCCATAGTCTATATATGGTCTGATGTGTGCTTTAAACAGTGGGATAATGCATTCCTCTGTCTTTGATACTAACGTATGGTGGATGCATCTAAGGAGTGAGTTAGCAGTTTTAGCTATGTGGTTGAAGAGATTACTAAAGGAATAATGCAGGACGGGGTGTGTGTCATGCTGGGATAACATCACCCTGGAAGTGATGTTATCCCAGCACGACACACACCCTGGAGTGCATTATTCCTATTATACAATGGCTCATTTGTAAAACAAAGGAAAAGAAAAGATTGAAAAGTACATTTGAAGTATTTTTTTACATATATTTAATGGGTAAGTTTACTTTATAGAAAAATAGTGCAGATTTCTTGTTTTAGCCAATAGGTGGAGCTGCTATGTTTTCATGTGGCTCTGTACTCCCCATAGGAATGTGTTGTCAATGCTGCTAATCTTTGGTCATCATGTGCCCTATACCCTCGTTGTTTATGTTTTGTGCAGCAGACGGTTTTCAGTTGTTTTAATTTTTTTCTACATGTTTGTGTTCTGCTGACTCGCATTTCATCCTGCTGCTCTCATGAATGTGATATTGACCCCCGTCCTGCCACTCATTCCGACCACTTGCCTGCTGCCTTGAAGATACCTTCAAAATGAGAGGAAAGGATGCAGGAAGGTGGTAGGGAGAATATTTGCTTTAGTTGGTAAGGTTTATTGTTAAAAAAGGAACAAAGTGACTCAAAGAGCAAGCGAGCGAGTTAGAGCCATGTGGTGGCTGTTTGAAGACACGATCACTCGCTGACAGTGAAGACGCTCATACAGAGTGGCTTTTTTCACTTTAATTAGCTGAAGTGACTAAATGTATACAAGTACTAGGGATAAAGTGTGTGGGGGGGGAGTTCTTTTCCTACTTGATGCAAATGTGGCCCATTGTTTCAGAAGCAAGCGCGGCAGTTTTTAACTAAGAAGATGTTCATAGAATTCCACCAGAGAAAGTTAGACATGGTACATTCAGTGCCTTGTTTCATTTCTGTTGCATTTGTTTTTATAAATTGGGATTCACTTGTGAAGTTGTTGGGGTAAGTGTGGAATGCATTATTAGTGTTGGAACAACTGAATCTCACCCCTGAAAGGATGACTAGGGCTTTATAAGTAGACAGAGCAGTGCAGGTACTGGGCAGTAATTAATTTTAATGCTTGTATGTGTGATGTGGTCATGTGTGTGCTGGGACTAGATCCATGATGTTATGCTGGAAACATCACGGGTCCCGTCCCAGATTGACCAGAGTCCAGCATTTTTTCTTGCCATTGTATAATGGGAGATAATCTATAATTTATCAAGATACCCAGATCTCTTTCACATATGGAAGATTTAATTGCAGTACTGTTAAGTTTATAAGTTTGTTTGGGATTGTTATAACCTGGGTGGATGACAGAACATTTGCTTGTTTTAAATGTCATTTTGTTCTTCTGGGCCCAGTGCTCTAATACAACTCTCACATTTATGGAAACATGCAGGTTTACTTAGTAGCCACATATGGGATCACTTGGTTTCTTCAGGCAAAAAAAACTATGGACGAGTCTGTCCCAGATATTAACACCCCTTGAAAAACTTATTGTTGGTGTGTTTCCAATGGCGTCAGACAAGATAGTATCTGTTACTAATAAAGCTGGGTGAAAGTTGTAAATTCCACTTTCGCAAACCTTTCACAAAATTTTGTGAAATTTTCCAAACTTCCACCATCGATGAGATTGAAATCTTCTGAATGTGTTTGCTGGATATTCACCCTGTTCCACGGAATTTTTGGCTGAACTATGGAATAATACACATGAACCGCAGAATGACAGTTCTGATTAATTTTAGTCTGCAGTTTAATGGGTTATTCCACAATACATGTAATTATTCTGCAGTTCAGTGATCTATTTTGTGGAATTTCTTTCTACAGTATAATTCATTAACCCACAATTCATCCATTCATTCCACAGTTCAGTGGCTCACTGAACTGCAGAATGAATGTATGAACTGCAAATTAATGTATTAAACTGTGAAAAAGATTCCGCAGAAATGACCACTGACAGTGATCAATTTTGCTGAATTTTTTCCACAGTTGAATACAATTATCCACAATTCATACATTTATTTTGCCATTCTAAGTCGAAATTTCTGCAAAAGTTGCCAAAGTGTATTCCAAAATTTAACAGAACTGAAATTCTGAGTTTCACCAAAATTATGTCAGTGGAAGTTTATTTTCACAGTCCTATATATTCCAATTATTTCCAATAATCTGTCCAACCTTTTCTGTTATGCTGTTGAACTGTGTAACGAATGCTACCTGCCTGTTTCCCATATTTTCTTCTTGTTTCTTGGGGACAAGAAGATTACTTCTTTCCATGGACCTAGCTTTTTCACGTGCATTAAATAGATTGTTTTCACCATAACTCCTGGCTGACAGTCTGTTATGCAGGTCTGCTGCCTGTCTCTCAAATTCTTCTAATTGAACAATTTCTTCTTAGTCGTATGAACTGGTCATATGGTATTAAGCATATTAGGGATTTTAGGTGAGCACTGTCTGCCCACTGAATACTATTAGTGGTAGTTAATTTCCTTCCTAAATCCCATACTAGTAAGATGTTCATTTTTAGCAAATAGTATTACATCCAGGAATCTGACTTCCACCAAATCAATTGTACTCATAAAGTGGAGGCCCAAATTATTAGCATTGAGCCAATCAACAAATTCTGCTGCACTTTCCTGGGAACCATTCTACACACAGACAATGTCATCAATAAAATGAAATCATTTGTCGACACTGCCATGTGTGGATTGCCGGGACCAAAAAACAATATCCCTGTCCCATTCTCCAAGGAGTAGGTTTGTGTAGGATGGTGCCATAGCAGCACCCATCACTGTTCCACAGATCTGTAAATAAGAAACAGAAAGTAATTTATTTTTTATTATTGAAATGAAAGTATACAATATTAATTCTGCCAAGCTTGGTACAATAGTATACATTAGATCTTGTAGGTACATAACATCAGGTATCAAAAAGTCAAAAGCAACGAGAAGGAAGAGAAAGAAAAAAACAACAAAACCAAAAACATCATATTTTAGTTAACATAATGTTATTACAATACTATTAATGATTATGGGAGTTTATCAAAGAGATTCTTGAGGATAGAAAATGTTCAAAAGGCTTCCATACATTATCAAATTTCAACCAGTTTTTTTGTAAGCAATAGTGAATCTTTTCAATCTTATTTATTTATTTATATAGCAATCAGTTTACAACCTTTGAGCCAGGGGCTCATTTCCAAAGGTACCTCGTCGAACAAAGATAGGTGGTACATATAATACAGGAAGTAGGGTACATACAAAAGAAGAGCATGTGTATAAACAGGCACACATAAATGGCAACATGGTTCCAGTAAACATAGGTAGTGTAATACAGAGCACATACTGGTATAATCGACAACAGGGGGATTACATGGTTTAGGAGCAATAGCAGTATGTCACTGTAGAATGATAACAGCCAAACAGGTCTACAATGTCAGGTTACAATGAACATAGGGCATGATACCGGGATAGTACAGGTAAAACGATAAGCAGTCTAAACAGGTCAAATGATAACAGATTACAGGGAGCGTAGGGCAGTGGGGGGGGAGTATTACTGATGGGGGTATGATCTGTATGGAATAGGGTGGAATATAAGATAAGCATAAGCAGTATCACATGGAACGCTCAGGTCAGCCGAGATACAGTAGGCAGCGAGGTCGTAGCAGTAGTGTAGAAGTAAGAAGTTAGGAAGTGAGGAGACGGAGCAGCCCAGTGGGCATTGTCAGTACAGGGGAGGGATTGAGCATCCGTTAGGCACAGGAGCAGCAGCGCTTGCTGAATAGCTCACTTTTGAGGGCATTTTTGAAGGTGGAGATGGATGGGATTTCAGTGATGGCCCAAGGAAGAGTGTTGTACTAAGCAGGGCTCTATGGCAGAAAGATCTCTGCCCAAGTGAGGTCCAGCACGGGAACAAGGAAGGTGGCATTGCAGGAGGTCTGGGTGCTGACTGGGGCTGGGCAGGGAGGAGGGAGGAAGACAGCCCGGGAGGGGAGAGTCCTAGTAAGGTTTTTTTTGAGATGAGGCACGTTTGGTTTAGCAGGCGTTCGTCGAGGTCAAGCATTGTAGCAAGGTCGTAGAGTTGGCAGGTATGGGTGAGCCTGGGGACCCCAGTGATTAGTCTGCATGCCTTATTTAGGAGGAGGGGGATTTTGTTGAGGGCCGTCATGCTGGCAGCACCATAGACAGGTAGCCCGTAGTCCACCAGGGATAGAATGGAGGATGTAACTACAAGCCTGAGGGCATCGGGGAGACAATTTTGTAGCGGTACAGGATACCAATTCAGAGTTGGCTACAGAAGCAAGTGAATCGATGGGTATGGTAGGAGAGGGCTGAGTCAAAATAGATACCTAGATACTTATAGGAGTGGACTTGCTCCAGTTGTAGTTTAGAGCAGGAAAGGATATGGAGAGGGGAGTTGGAAGATTTGTTTTGAGGGTGGGCGAAGAGCATGGTTTTAGATTTTTTAAGATTTATGATCAGTCTGTGCTCCTTAAGCCAGGTTTCAGCGCCGTCATAGGCCCTTTGTAGGGAAACCTGAAGGGAAGCGGGGTTGTGGTCAGAGGCAAAGAGGACGGTATCATCTGCGTAAAGAAGAATTTTCCCAGGGCACACACTGGGCAGGGTGTTAAGGTATAGCAAGAAGAGAAGGGGCCCCAGGATGGAGCCCTGAGGAACCCCAGAGAGGATCGAGCGTGGGTCAGAGAGAGTGCCACCAATTTTGACACGTTGGGAACGGGAGGAAAGGTAGCTGGAGCACCAAGCAAGTGGTACAGAGGCAAAACCAGTGTGACAGAGGGCTTCCAGTAGAAGTGGGTGGGAGACAGTGTCAAAGGCCTTTGATAGGTCAAGGAACACGGCCCCCGCCAGGGTGCCAGCATCCAAAGAGGAGTGAAGGAAGGAAGTGAATTCTATAAAGGCAGTGCTAGTGCTGTGTCCAGCGTGGAAGCCATGCTGTTCAGAGCAGAGAATGTTGTATTTGGTCAGGTATTCAGTTATTTGTGCAGCTACTAGTTTTTCCAGCCTTGGAAAGGGGTGGGAGAATGGAGATCGGGCGATAGTTCCCAGTTAAGGACCTGTCACCCCCTTTATGGATTGGAGTAACCGTTGCAGTTTTCCAAGAGGAGGGTAATTGTCCCAGGCAGAGGGATTTGTTAAAAAGGTAGGTGAGAGGGGTGAGGACTTGATCCAGGACCAACCAGAGAATTTTGTGATCCAGGGAGAGGTCACTGGGGCTGTTGCCTTTTAGTGCACGGGTCAGGTGCTGTCTGGCTTCCTGGGTAGTTACCCTGTGAAGGTGGAAGCAAGGGCGGTGGAGGGCAGGGGAAGGATGGGAGGGAGGTTGATCAAAGAAGTTACTGGGGAGGATAGGGCTAAGGTCTGTAAAGGCGGTGTTGAGGAGGTTTGCAATGTCGGTGGGGTCTGTGATGGAGGTGTTGTTGGTGGTAATCTGGGATGAGGGAGGGGAGCTAGAGTTCCCATTCAGTTGTTTGACCTTGTCCCAGAAGGTACGGGTGCACCCCCATGAGGCAGTGAGGGAGGCCTGATAGTGGTCGGCTTTGGCCTTCCTGATAGCCCATGTACACTTATTCCACACAGCATTGTAGGCCTGTCTGTCCGCTGGGTGCCTTGTTTCTATGGCACGGTACCAAAGGTTGTCCCTGTGTCTGAGCAGCTGTGAGAGTGCAGGGGTAATCCAGGGCAGGTTAGGTTCTTTGGAGCGGACGGCAGAGAGGGGAGCAAAGAGATCGCAGGCTTTATTAAAGGTGGAGGTAAAGAAGGCAAGAGCAGTGTCAATATCAGGCGCAAGGAGAATCGGGACCAGTCTTGCTGTTCAAGGAAAAGTTTAAGGTTTTTGAGGCCATAGGGTCTGAAGCGCCGACGGGGAACGCCCTGTGAGGTGGGTTGGGGTAGTGTGGCCAACCAGCGGAAGAGTACAGGGGAGTGGTCACTGAGGGAATCAGGGAGGACTTGGATGTCCAGGATTTTAGGGGGGCGGTTAGTGGTGATGATGACATCAAGGAGGGTGCAGGTACCTCTCTTGGGGTTCACCCGTGTGGGTTGGGAGACTAGTTGGGTTAGATCCAGAGCTGTGAAGGAGTCCTGAGTGGGGGAGGAGGAGGGACAAAGCCAGTTCACATTGGAGGTCCCCAACTATGATTTTGTCATGCGAGGGGAAGGGTGGCAAGGTAGTCGGTGAGGATAGTAGAGCTGGGTTTTGAACCTGGGCATGTATGTGGGCAGAAGTGAGGTAAAGGGGGATCCATGGGGTCCAGGGTAAGCTTAATGGTGAGGGCTTGGGCCCCATTGACAAGGACCGTGCAGGGAGGGCGAGACCGGTGAGGGAGCTCCTGGTGTAGATAGCGCAGCCTCCCCCACGTTTGGTTACACGATCCTCACGATATAGGGTGTAGCCAGGGAGGATAACAAGGGAGTCAAGAGTGGAAATAGATAGCCACGTTTCCACCAGCGCAATGATGTCAGGATTGCGCTATGCAACCCAACATTGGAGGGAGTCGAATTTTTTCAGGACGCTGCATATATTCATGGAGGCAATCAACAGTCCAGGACACCCTCCAGTTGAGGTGGTCCTGGTGGGTCCAGGGTTAGGGTGGATATTGCCAGATAAGAGTAGCAGGAGCACATCAACATAAGGTTTATCCACATTTCATAATCAGGTTGAATCGAATCCTTCCACTTCATCAACAAATATTTATGAGAATTTATAATTGCCAGCATTATTAGGCTTTGTTGACTATAATTCATTTGTTCAGGAAGAAAGCCAACGGTCAGAAATAGACCATCAATATTTTTACTGATTTTCAGAGCAGTTTAGAGGGGTTTAGAACCAGATTGAAATCCCCTCCTATAATTAGAGGAGATTTATAAGTACCTGCAGTTAGAAAAATCTGGGTAAAAAAATCTGGTTCATTCTCATTTGGTCCATATACATTTGATAGTGTTAGGGTCATACCTTTAACCAGAATTTCACAAAATATAAACCGGCCATTGGGGTCAATGTTTTCCTTTAGGATAGAAATGCCTGAATTCCTTTTAAAAAAAATTGCCATCCCTCTGGCATTAGAACGATATGGTGCATTTATACCTTACCCCCATTTATTAGCATAAAATTCAAAATTTGCTGGTAAAAGATGTGATTTTTTAACCATAAGCACATTAGCTGATTGATTATTTATATAATTAAATACAGTATGGTCCTTCCTTTCACTCTTTCTCTTATTCCTTTTATGTTCCATGTTACTATTTTTAAATAATTAGACATGGATATTGAAAATGAAAAAATGTCATTAACATTACTACCTGATTGTTTACCAACATATTCTTTGCATAAGATATTTCTGTTTTAGTTGACATTTTTGCCATTCATACCAAGCTAAGATTATTTTGGTGTACTTTTTTTTATTTTTTTTTCCCTTTACCCACCGGTGTGTATCTACCTCCTCCTCCCTCTCTATAAATCTTCCCCTTTACTATCAGTCCAAAACATATTTTACATAGCATAATGATTATTTTATAAATAGGATAATGTGACCTTGGCACCCCCCCTCCTTGTTCACCTATCTTGACAGCCATGGATAAGAAGTGACAGTGGATGCTCCAGAAGTGAATAACATCTCCCACCTCCTGTTCTGCTTTTACATAGCATCAACCCTTCCTTTAGCAAATAATATATAGATGAGTCATGAGCTCATCTATTTTCAAATGTAACCTGTCTTACTTTTTAAACATAGCTTTTACAAAAAAAAAAAAAAGAAGAAAAAAAGAGCAAACAAAATACTAATTCAATATCAATTAAGATAAATTTTCACCCTTTTTACCCTTATTTTATCATAAAGGATAATCCAAAACCAACAAACAATAAGGAAAGGGAATTTATATAAGGGGGGGAGAAATATAGATGTATTTAATCATTAGTGTCTTTTTCGACTGGTGGATGGGATTGCAGCGATATTGCATCACGGGTATAAAATTAAATTGTAATTTCAAAAAGATTTCAGCTTTTTTATGACCCATAAAGAAGTGCATTTTCCCATGCAAAAAGTTTTGCTGGTGGTAGCATTGAAAAATGAATCCTCCTTTCTTTCAACATTCTTTTGGCTTTGTGAAAGCTTCTCCTAGATTGGACAGTTTCTGTGCTGAAATCTGGGAATACAGAGAATTTCAAACCATCTGCAAGTAGTCCCTTTTCGATTCTAGCCTTTTGAAGCAATTTCTCTCGATATTGGAAATTATGGATTCTAACATACGTTGGCCTTGCCAATTGTAATTGAAATGACACATTTTGAGATTTAGGGGGATATGGCCCTGCTCTATGAGCATGATCTAATGACATTTTTTGCTCAGGGTGTTTTAACCCCATAGCTTTTGTTAGCAGTTCTTCAAAGAATTGTGTAGAGTCCCATTTGCCTTCAACTCCCTCTGTGATATTAATTAGTCTCAAGCTGTTGTGTCTAGACCGGTCTTCTTGGTTAATGATTTTTTGTTGCGAAAGTTCCAACTGTGATTTGCATGTTGTAAATTGTTGTTAATGGGAAACTATGTCTTCTAACAGTCTAATCCTGCTCTCAGCATCTTTAGCTCATTTAGTTAGAAAGTCAGTTTTGGTACTGAGATCATTTATGGATAAGGTTAGACCTGATTGCACTTTAGTGATTTGGTCAAACCCCATTTGAATGTCGCCTTTGATTTCATCTGTCATTTTATTTAATGTTTCACAATCAAAGGTATTAAGTGAGGCTTGAGTGTTAGTTACTTGCTTTTCAGCCCCTTCTATCACCATGCTAAAATTAGTTGTTACTGTATTTTATTGTGCAGATGCTCCTTTCTTTCCTATGATACTCATCACACCCATTGAAGCCGACTTCAATTTAGTCATGTTATTGCTGCCGCTAAGCACTAGAAGCTGTTTTTCCACCACATTTGTTGATTGACGCTTAGTTTGGCTTACCTCTTCGGGTTTACCATGGGGTGCCATAATGTTCCCCTTGGCCTCAAGAACGCCATTGTCATGTGTCGCAGATGTGGGTTGGGTGAGTCTTTCTTCTGCATCGTGAAAGAGTGTAGTATCTCTTTGCACATCACCAGAATTTGCCTTTTCATTCAGCATGTTGAAGTTTTGTTGTATTGGAGAGTTGTTAAATGGTGATAATAAATTCAGAATTTTTAAAAGACCTTGTTCTGTAATCGGTAAAAACTGCAGGTTTTTTGGTGTAGACGTGTATGTACCACAGGTTGTGTAGTGGAGCCACATGGGCCAGATGTAGCTTCGGGATCAGATAAGGCACTACTCCTCGAGCTATGTCAGCTTTGAGTTTTCTTAGATGAAGACTTGGCTTTTTTTCTTTTCTGGAGCATCGAGTTGTAGTTCAATCCTTCTTAAAGATTTCAGCATAGCAGCATCTCTTTTGCAGGTTTACCTTTGATGCATATTAAAGAGTATGTGTCACTGCTTGCATAAGAAGGTTCAGTCCAAATAGACTGAGGAGGAGTAGAGTTTGCCTCTGCACACCCGTGTCCTTAGGTGGCCACCTTGGAATCATGGGCCTATAGTTCACAGAAAGTAATTGTGTCTCAGAATAAATTCTAATGCTTCAAGAAGGAAACTAACTGGGATGTTGGCATTTTCCTCATTACAGTATCAATGGCTCTTAGCCCATCATTATGCCTGATATTGGTATACAGGCTTTCCACATCAATGGCTAACCAGCAGTGTCCCGCTCTCCATTCTAGATCCTGTACTTTATATAGCAAATCCATGGTACCATAAATACATGAATCCAGTTTCAACACTTCATTCAGAAAAAAAAATCAAAAAAGTTTCTTAATTTTTTTGTAAGGGAACCAATCTTTGAAACAATGGAACATCCCAGCAAATTCAAAATATGTTTGTGTATTTTAGGCAGGGCATAGGGAGTGGGTACTACTGGGTAGCTATTCCATGTGTACTGTAACTTCTTCTGTGTTATGTCACCTCTGAGGACTGCTGCTTCCTCTTGCAGCACAAGTTTAATGGACACTAGGGAACAATCATGAACAGTTTTCTCCCAGTGTTCTGTATTAGGTTTTTTTTATTACTCTTAGGCCACTTGGTATCTAGTGTTTTTTTTTGTATACTGTTCTAATGTGGTGATTTCCAAAACACACACAGAAGGTGGCTACAAAAAAATCAAGGACCAGAGCCAAAAAAGCAATTGAGGTACTTACTGAACAGGTGGGCTCAGCTTTTTAGTCTCTGTTTAGACAATAAAGTTCACCACCAGCGTTGCATCAAGATAAAAAAACTTTATTAAAAATTAGTAGCAGAGATTCACCATGCCCCTCCGTCATGAACAGCCAAATGTTTTTGTGTGTAACTAGCGCTTTATCAAGGCTTAAAAAGTGCTAATTGTATGTCCCTTTTAAACCTTGTTATTAAAATGACAGTGCGTAAAAAAAAACATTTTATGTATGCTAAAAATACCAGTACACCAAAACACCAGAAACAGGCTAAATAAATAAGAAAAGAAAAATATTCAGATAAATATTTCTGAAAATTAATCAAATGCTGAAACCAGATGAAAGAGGATGGCATGGAGAGGGGGGACAACTGAGTAAACAAGGGAAAGGATAAAGTTAAAATAATCCAGAAGGTTTTCCAGAAATGTTAGTTACCTAGGATAAGCAATAATGTCAGGACTCTTGTTAAATAAAATACATAAATATGAATGTAACCATTAACATTCAATACATATTGAATCAACAATGCTGTTAAAGGTATGGAGACAGTTGAAAACATTTATTAAGTCCTGGAAAGATATACAACTTAAATTTATTTTGCCAAAAAGTTTCCCTGTGAAGTAGTTTTTTATCTAAATCCCCACCCCTCACTGAGTCATATATTTTTTCCACTATCTGAAAATGGAGACCATGATCACTGCTGGTTTTCTTAATGTGTTATGCCAAAGCACTGATGCCATCCATTTTTGAATACTCCTGATATGTTGGCCAATATACTATTTTAGTTTTTGCCTCATTTTCCCTATGTAAAAAGATGGACATTGTTTATATGTAGCAAGGTAAACAACAATTGTAGTACTACATGTACCAAAATCCTGCATCTCATAATCAGTTTTGGTTACTGGATCTCCGAAGGTATTTCCAACAAAATGAATTGCTAGAAAGTACACTTTCCACAGTTAAAAGTTCCAGTGGGGAGGCAGGCACAGGAATGTTTATGTGTAGGTTTGTACCAATAGGTGCTGTGTACCAAAATATATTTTAAATTGGTGCCTCTACTGTAAACCATACATGGAGTATTGTTAACCACATGTTGTAATTTATTTTCAGTCCCAAGCATATGCCAGTTGCATTGAATAATGTCCCTCACAAGATATGATTGTGGGCTGAATGTTGTGATGAAATCAGGTATACAATTTCTATTATGATTCGAAGTGTGAATTCTAGTGCCAGGGACAAGGAGACTATTTCTGTCCATGGTGTCTACTCTGTTCTTAGCTTTTTCAATAACACCACTGTTTTACCCTCTCTCCAAAAATCTATTACTTAAATTTGTGGCATGTTGCTGATAATCATTTTCATTGAAGCAATTACATTTTATCCACATGACTTGTCCAGTAGGGATATTGTGGGTGGCATGTGTAGGATGGCAGCTCTGAAAATGTAAAAGGGAATTTTTATCCCTATCTTTCCTGTCCAGTTGTGTTATTATATTTCTGTCATTTTCCTTTTTGATGGTCAAGTCTAAAAAATGAACACATTGTAGATCAAAGGTCACTTCGAATCTCAGGTTTTCTTTGGATGATAAATATGCTACAAAATGTTATAAATCCATAATGGAACCTTTCCATGTAATAGATTATCAATGTAGCATTTATTTAAGTCATAATGGACACCATTGACTTATACAAATGCTACATTCATAAGATATACAACAGGTTCATGTAGCGTTAGCCATTTTTGACCTGCACCATTAGACTAACAGTTGGAAGTGGTGTAATGCGCAGTGTTCATCTAGTGCATGTTTAAAGTGGTTCATTGAGTTACATGATACCACAGTGGTTGGTAATGAATTTCACTATGTAACCACCCTCCATGAAAACCAGCATCCCCTCAAGTTTCCATTGTAATTTTCATCTCTTTGCTGGAATTGGTGACCTCTGTTTGTTGTTAAATCCACTCTCCCATTTAATCCCACACATTACCCTGAATGCTCAATAGACCAAACACATGTTGCCTCTGTATCTTCTATACTGAAGTGAATACAATCCCACTTTCTGCAATCTTTCCTCCTATGGCCTGTTCGTCATCCTATACACCATCTTAGTCACCCATCTCTGAAAGCTGTCAAGCCTCCTAACATCATTCCTAAGGCGAGGTATCCAGAAACTACCCCCATGCTCCAAGTGAGGACACACCAAAGAGACATACAAAGGCACCACCACTTCCTTTGCTCTACTTTTTATATTCCTCCTAATAGATGCCAAGATATCATAGCCTATTTTTGTTACACTGGTGCAATGATTTGAAAAAGCCATGTCGCTGGTGATCTGTATTCCTAGGTTCTTCTCAGAGTCAGTTGTTCGGATAGTGTATCCATTTATATTATAGTTAAATCTATGATTGTTTTGCCTAAATGCATAACTTTGCATTTATTCATATTGAACTTTAACCTTTTAATCTCTGCACTCCTAGCCAGGGGGTCTTTGTTAGTCTGGAATGATTTTGCATTATTTTCATTTAGTACTAGTGCCCCAGTTTTGATATCATTGGCAAAGTTCACAATCCAAGCCTTGGAGGTGCATGTTAGGGAAGCTACAAGAATGTTAAATAGGGTAGGTCCCAGCACTGATCCCTGTTGGATCCTGCTCGATACCGTAGCCCAACCAGACAAGTGTCCTTTAATACACACACATTGTTTCCTTTTTCTTAGCCAAGCTATGATCCATTGAATGATACAACTATCCAAACCGATTTCCTGTAGGGTGTTTATTAACTCTTGATGTGACACACTGTCAAATGCCTTTTCAAAATCTATGTAAGGTATATCCACAGCTATGTTTTTATCTGGGGCTTCATTTACAGGATAGAAAGAATATAGTAGATTTGTTAGGCAATACTTTCCCTTTGTGAACCCATGTTGTTGTATGTCAGTTTGACCACTATCTTGGATGTGCTGTTCTATTTTATCTTTAATAAAAGACTCCAAAATCTTACCTAGAATGCTTGTCAGACTGATGAGTCTGTAGCTGGAGCAAGCTCATTTGGGGCCCTTTTTGCGCATTGGAAAAATATGGGTAACTGTCCAGTCCTCTGGCACTATTCCTTCTTGTAGGGATTTTTGGAAAATAGTCTGAATGGGTTTACATAGTACTGTAGCTAATGTTTTGAAAGCTCTCGGGTGGATATCATCTGGTCCAGCTGACATAGTGGGATCTAGATTAGCTAATTTTTCCTTGGCCATTTCTGGTGTTGTTGTTATAGTACAGTTTGTGTTTCTGGTAATATTGTTTGTTAGTAGGTCCCCCTTGTGATAATCACTCTCAAAGTAACTGTTAAATTATTCTGCCATAAGCTCACATTGAGGGTCTTTTTTATATGGAATCATTCCATTATATATTTACAACATTTTGCAGCATATTTGGAATCAATCAATGAAACCCAAGTATTGAAGTGACCTTTGATCTACAACATGTTAATTTTTTGGACTTGACCATCAAAAAGAGAAATAACAGCAATATAATAACACAGCTGGATAGGAAAGATATGGATAAAAATTCCCTTTTACATTTTCAGAGCTGCCATGCTATAGATATCACCCACAATATTCCTACTGTGCAATTCATGTGGACAAAATGTGATTGTTCCAATGAAAATGATTACCAGCAACATGCCACAAATTTAAGTAATAGATTTTTGGAGAGAGGGTATAACAGAGGTGCTAATGAAAAAGCTAAGAATAGAATAGACACATTGGACAGAAATGGTGTCCCTGTCCCTGGCACTAGAATTCACACTTTGAATCATAAAAGAAATTGTACACCTGATTTCATTGCAACATTCAGCCCACAATCATTTCTTGTGAGGGGCATTATTCAATGCAATTGGCATATTCTTGAGACTGAAAAGAAATTACAACATGTGGTTAACAATACTCCATATATGGTTTACAGTAAAGGCACCAATTTAATGTTGGCTACCAACATAAAATGTCTGCTGAAGCCTTCAAGGGCTCCATCTAGTGAGGTGGTATCAAAGGCCTGGGCCCAGTCAACTTCTGAGAGGGATTGAAGGAAGGAGCCTTCATTTAGTGCTGCATAATTTCTGGTCCAGAAGGTTCTGAGGGGTTGCTTGGGGAAATTGTTCCTCCACACCAGAAGGGTAGGTGTGTGGTCGCTGAGTGAGTCTGCACACGTTTCTACCATTTTTGCCCTTTCTATATTAGACACTAGTATCCAGTCTAGTGTGGTATGGTTCCCAGTCTTGTGGCTGATGAGTGTGGGCCCATGCATCAGCTGTGTGAAATTCGCTCCCAGGAGGCTGTTTTTGACCTCCCTGGCTAGGTTATCCCCCCAGTTTAGGTTGAAATCTCCAAGTATTATCTTTGCACAGCTGGGCAGGGTGGGTATGGTGTTTGTCAGTGTTCTCAGGGCTTCCTTGGCCTGTTTTGGGGTGTTATAGGTGCACCCTAAAAGTAGTGGCTTGTGGTCCCCGACAAGAATTTTGACAAACAGTACTTCGCACCCATCTCCTTCGAGATCCGTAGTAGAGACCATGGTTGCGTTGATTTGAGACCTAACATATATCAGGACTCCCCCACACTTCTTCCCCTTCCTAACCTTTCTAAATGTTTTAAAGCTTTGCAGTTCAACCTTGTGAGGGAGGACATATGGCTTTAGCCAGGTTTCAGAGATGCATATTATGTCAGGGGAGTAGAGGCTGGCCCAGGCCTCTAGTTCATGCATCTTGGGCCTCAGGCTGTTAATATTCATGTGGGCCACCCTTAGCCCCCTAGCTTTGGCCCATTCCAGTGTGCTAGGTGTTAGGTGGGGATGCTAGTCCCGGGGGGGGCCAGGGTTTGGCTTGATGTCACCCCCCATTAGAAGCAAGAGGAGTGTCTTAACACTGGCTTGAATAGGGTTGGGATGTTTTTTATTGTTATGGGCCCTTATGTACATTGCTGCATCCATGAAAAACCCTCTTTTTTCCAGTATGTATACAATTATCATATAGGTCCTGAAACATGGGTGGTGACACCCTGGGATAAAGTGACCCCCATCTGGACCAGCTCCACTGGTGTAATGTCCAGCCTGGCCTATAGTGACATGATCAGTTGCAGCAATAGTCAGTACATATAGGGTTCCCAGCAAGATCCCGACACCCTCCCACATTTGGTGTCCCATCATGAACCACTACCACATTTCTCAAAAGCCAGTAGTAACCTTACTCGGGGATTCCCTGTAAGCCTCCCCAGAGGTGACTTGGTCATATATGCAGCACCCCTAGATCAGGAGGATGTGAAGGATAAACTGGAACTAGCAACACCCTGTTCTGTTGGCTGTAACGGATGTGCTTTGGTCAGATCTAAGGCAGAGGTAGACAAGCTAATTTGGCAGCCAAGGTAGGTCAAAAGATAGTTCTGGAGACTGCATAGGCTATGGTAATAAATAAATAAACTGAGTGCGCTGGGAACATATTAACAACACAGTACGATGATGTGAACACTAGGACGCTCTTTTCAAAACAATCAAGTAAGAGACAGATTCTGGGGACTGTGTAGGCTGGGCTAAAGAACAGAAATAGACTGGGTGAAACTGGCAAATGAGATGGATCAGATACAGTAAAAACCCCAGCTCTGCAATATCAAGATATCATGCTCCTTTCCCTGCCTTAATAATAACTCAGGTAGATACAGAATCTGGAGACAGTATAGGCTAGGCTAACGAAGGAGACAGACTGGGTGAACTAGCAGTTGAGATAAGTGAAAAAATAATGGTAAGAATGCAGTACTATGACATTATAGCTAGCACGCTTTTTCCTGCCTTAAAGGTAGCTTAGATCGAGCTGGCCCAGTGGCGCTGAGAGTTGAGGTGTTGGATGCCACACCTCATGCCACGCCGGTGACCCTGGTTCGGGAACAAGCCTGGGTCATCAGGGGTTGGCAGGAAGGACTAAGATTGAGCATCCGTGGACAGCTCTCTTAGTCCTGGGGTGGGTTAAGGGATCTTCCGGGGCACTGGTAACCCCTGGCAGAGGCTGAAGCATCTGCAGTGCACGACAGAAGACATGGGGATTGGGGCATCGGCAGACGTCTTCCGGGTGCATGCGGGAGCGTGCGCATGCCGGGTGGGACATCATTGCACATCCATGCCTCAGGGAAAAAATCCTAAGAAAACCCCTCTGCCCTCGGGTGAGGTGACAGCATTCTCTGACAAGCCGACCCACCACACGCCCAACACCGGCTGACTCTCCGGTTCTCCTTGAGGTTTGGGGGCCTCTCTGTGGGGTCAGGAGAGCCCCAGATCTCGCATACCTGACATAGTTCCTGAAGCAGTCGGTTCAGGTGGGTGGTTGAGTGTGGCGGCTGTCAAGGGAGACCCTGAGAGATACCCTGAGGACTGGGTGTAGAAATAAAGTAAACACACACAAAAATAAAAGATAGCTTAGATAAAGACAGATTCTGGGGACTGTATGGGCTACACTAAGACAGTAGTGGACAGGGTAACAACACACATTATTCCCAGCCTTAAGCCTAGAACCAGGTATGGTAAGAGACAGCAGTGTTATGGCATAGAGGCTAGCTCAGCCCTTTTTCTATCCTTGGTCCACGGCAGGCTAATCTTGTGTTCTGTGCATGTTAATGACTCAGGGGTTGAGCAGTGGCTGTGCCCCTTTAAGCCGCTCCAGACATTGGGCAACTGTTGCAGTTTTGGATGGGCTGGGCTATCTCCAAAGCCTATTTAAGTTAAGGCAGTGGTGCAGGGTGCATGGGTGGGGGAAATTCCTTCTCCTACCCCCCTACCCCCGATGGCAATCACTCAATGATGACAGCCATTCTTGTAGGAGCCAGCACTCCCACAGCTGGAATTTCTTGGCGCCTTTTTTCTTTTCCCTTTGTGTGGTGAGCGTGGGAGGAGGTGCAAAGATTGCTGTGCACACTAGCCCCAGGCCAGCCCGAGAAAGTCCCTGAGAGTCTCCGGTGCGGTGTGGAAATGAGTAGTGCCCCCGATGATTTAAATCCTGAGTCAGCAAAAAGTCCATAATGCACAGTTTCTCTGTCACAACGGGAGGGGGCCCAGTCTCCATCTGCTTCTCCCTCTACCCCTGATGGCGATCGCTCAGTGATGACTCTGGAGCTGCTGGCAGCCCTTCTTGTAGAGGCCAGCACTCCCACAGTTGGAATTTCTTGGTGCTTTTTTTCTTTCCCCTTTGTGTGGTGAGGGTGGGGGGAGGCACACAGATTGCCATGCACACTAGCCCCAGGCCAGCCCGAGAAAGTCCCTCAGAGTCTCCGGTGTGGTGGGGAAACGAGTAGTACCCCAGATGATTAAATCCCCAGTCGGCAAAAAGTTCATAAAGTACAGTTTCTCCGGTTACCTGGCAATTCTGATTCCATTCCTCAGCAAACCTCTTGTCTGGAACATCCTCAGGCAAAGTCAACTGCTCTTTGAACATTTTCACATACTGTTGGAAACTGAAGGAGTTCAGTAAATGGATCTGCCTGTGCTAGAATTGGGACTTCACTCTTTTTTTCCAATAGCTGTAGCACATCCAAACTGCAGGTCAATCCAATCACAGCAACAGGAGTCTGGGCAGACTGTGAGATGTTGAAGAGGTTATAGAGCAGATTCTGATTCTTATGATGTGCAAAGAGGTCAAATTCATCAAGGATGAATATCACTGGACTGCTGATACTACGATCACCTTTTTTTAAAGCTTCAAGAAGAAATGCAAGGTTTTCCGCAAAACTCCCCATAGCTAGGTTTTCAAGAGTCAGTCTTCTTCAGAATCCCACTCTTTCAAATACATAGCAAGAAAAACCTTTGTCTCCAACTACATTTTCCAGCTGCAGCTGTCTTGAGATCTCTTTCAGAGTGATTTTATCCTCAGACTGTAGTAAACCATTGTCTTCCCTGCTCTCCTGGGTCCAACGATTAGCATGGAGTTACTGTCTCCCTGGACAGCTGTCCATTTCAGTAGCTCTAGTAGATGCCTGGGAAATGCATTCTCCAAGAGTTAAGCTTCTCTCCTTTGACTTGCGTTTGCTCACTGTATTGGTCATGTCACACCAACCATGCTGTCAAACACAAGAGCCACCCAACTGCTGGAACTTACAGCTCCCAGTCCTTTTTCTTCTGCAGCCCACAGCCTCTCTCTGAGCTGCAATGGTGGGCCAGTGACTCTCAAATTCTTCAACTGCTTTGGGTAAATTAAGGTCCTTGGGGACCCTATTAGCAATGACCCAGCATGTGACAGGGTAGCATAGGCTGTACTCGGCTCCCAGACTGAAGAGATGTTTTTCTGCACTGATATAGGCTCTCTACTTCTTAGAAAGTTCTTGACAGAAATCCTGAAATTTTTGTGTAAACCCTCTCTTCTCTCAGGATAACATGCAGTTTGCATTTTGCTTCACAGATGACATTTGTAGCAACAGTCCATTCACTCTACTGGCAAGTATTTCCCTGGCTCAGTCTTGGGAGGAAGGGGTGTACCCAAGCAAACATTTGTATCTGAATGGGTTGTGGGGCAGTCCATGGGCCTGGGGGCACCAGAGACGTGATAGTCCACACAAGGGCTGTCCACAATGGAAAATAGAGTCAAGCAGAAGATTTTATTCTGACAAGGTGGAACTGACAGAACATATCCTTACAGGGGCTAAAGGTGCAAGAAAATAGGTACACAGTTGACACTTTTGCACAGTAGTAATTTGTACAGTTACTGGTGCAAAATCCACCCCTGTCAGTAGGGGAACAAACTATTTTCTCCCCCTCCATCCCTCTTCTGGGCTATGGGCACAAATTACTTTTGACTATCCTTTCCCGGGGTGGACAAAATCTGGACTTCCTCTATTTCCAATATATCCAAACTACATGAGATCTTGCTCCTCCTGAACCAGATCAGGTGCTTGAGGATCATCCCTCAACAGAGGGGGACATCTTTTTTCCTAACTGCACAGAGCAATTTACATGAAGCTTGTACCAATCTTCAGGAGATCTTGCTCCTCCTGTTCCAGATCGGGTGCATGGGATTCATCGCTGGACAGAGGAGCATCTCGTTTCCTAATTCCAAATCCATACTGAGGAGGCAGTGCCTATGTCTGAGCCAGTCCTCCCATCAGTTTCTGAAAGTTTCACAGGAATTTCCTGAGATCAATGGGCAGTTCCTACTTTTCCCACACTGGGCAAAAGTTTACTTCATACTCTTTCAAAGGTGGGGAACTCATCCCCAATTTCTCACAGTTGAAGAATTCATTTCTACTGACTTCTTTGCCTTCAGACAGGGCATGGACTGAAAATGGCCATCACCACCACTCAACGCCACTCACAGTTTCTGACATTGGGGCTGGCAGGACCAGATGGGAGGGGTGACCTCCCCCTGCCAGCTCCACACTCCTGCTCTGCCAGCAGGCAGAAATCAACTCTTTAACATGCTGCCATCATGCTGAAAACTCTCCCTAGCAGCATTATATGCCAACATTCTGATATGGCTCATGCTGCTGTGAGAGTTCCGTCCCCTTGGATCCTCTGCCAGGCTGACTGACAGAAGTTACCATGGAGACCTCAGCATTTTTTTGTATCTGGGCTGCCCAGCAAACCTGTCTAGCAACCAAATCTAACCTAATCTACCAGGGTCCTGGTAACTCAGGGTTACCTGTGGGTTACACTCACTTCCACCAAGAAACCTTGCTGTCCGTAGCAAGGGCTTTGGATTGCAACAGGCCTTTCCCATCTGGGTGCCCTATGGGGAGGGTCTGAAGCCCTCTCCCCTACCTATGACCAGCATAAGCAGGTCACCACAGAGGATCAGGATACCAGGCACAGCTACCTTATGCCCCTAGCTATGGTGTTCCTCTTTCGTAGCACCTCTGGCTACCACACGCACCTTCCTGAGGGAACAGAACTGACCATGCACCTCCATTGGTAGGGTCATCAGCTGTATCCCATCAGGCACTCACCCAGCTCCACCACAAGGTGTTTACTAGGGTTACCTCTATCTAGCACTACCCACTGCTACACCACAGGGCCTCCCAGACTTTACCTTCCTAATCCTGCCAAACAAAATCACATACTAGCATCACTTAAAAACATGCATAAGCTTTGCAGTGAATTTCCTACCCCTAATAAATACATACTCTACACTGGTAAAAACATTTCATAATATTACATGCTGAAACATTTAACCCATCTGGTAGCTAGTTTTAAAAACACAAGTTTCTAAAGCACCCTCGAGTGCTTTGGTAGTGTTCTCATTTCCTCTTCTTCTCTTTCAGTTGCACCTGCAAAAAAGCATGCAAAAGAACACAACTACATACTATTTGACTGAAAGTTTTTGTAAAAGTTTTTTTCTATGAAAAATATTTTCTATTTTTTTTTCCTTTTTGTGCTTTTGTGCAAAACAGTAGAAAACATTAAAACAGGGGGAAAAGGAACCCTAATAGTCCATCTAAGGAAAACATTTTCCTTGGGGCTGGGACTTTCCAGATAAAGGTGTCTGGAGATGGATGGAAACAGTTTCAAAGGTTTTCAGGTGGGCACACCACCCACTGGAAGTGTCCAGACACAATGTCCTAGTGGACCAAGGCGGAAATGCTATCCACAATACCCCTTGGGTGTACTTTTCAGTTGTATGTAACAGTCATAACTGTAAAAAACAATGGAGGCTTGGCCCTACCAGTTCTGACATGAAGGAAGATCTGGACCTCATGACTGCTGCCAACTGGAACCTCCATCTTTGTCTGGAACTGCTGCTGATCAGGTGACTCTCTTATCCCCTTTGACTTCTGGTACTGGAACCCAGACAACTTCATCCCCATTATCTTCAGGTGATGACTTTGCAGTGGCCATTGTCCTCTTGTTTGGCTGATGCCCTGCAGAACATGTTGCCTGCTGACCATGGCTTACAGTCTCTTTTAAACTTTTCTAGACAATGTGGCCCACCGACCAAGGCTCAAAATCATCTTCAGACTTCGCCAACGTGGCAACTTTGTACATCTCTGTTCTCCATAACGGTGCCAATTTGGACTTGCCAGGAAGTCTCCTCACCAATACCAGTCAGGGTAGAGATGACAATCGTGCCTTCTGGGCATTGCATTGGCATGCTGTGAACCTCTTGCCTTGCATCTTTATCCACAAAGATGACTGCATCCATGTGACGCAAGTGTCCCACCCACCTGTCACATGCTGATTCATTCTTTGCACATTCTGTGCAGTTCTGCTGCTCCTGTGGGGGTCCACAGGAATCTTCAGCCCATGGCCATTTTCATGGCTTTTTCCATAAACCAGGTATCATGAAAGTCCTCTATTTCGCACCAGACCAATCGTGGCAGATTTGGGTACTTGTCTCTGAAGACTTCCTCTACTTTTCTCCAGATAACTCTTTCTCTCTTCCTTGCTGCTCTTAGGTAGGTGCTCCTCACCAGACTGACTGGGCAGTAGCCAGTTATGGTCATCCCAGGCTTCTTTGTCCTAAGGAGGCAGGACATTGCTGTAGTCCATCTCCTCTTCATCCTCACCAATTGAGGACTCCTCCGGACTAATTGTGGCATCAGGATGGGCAGTAGTGGCATCAGGCAGGATAGAGTCTCAGGGTTGGTCACTGGATACCGAATCTTCTGCCAGCTTTGGAACACTGGACTCTACCTCAGACCTCTCATTTTCTTCAGTGGCTGGAGTTGGACCAGTCTGAAAGCCAGGACCACACACCTCATTAAGGCATGGTGTTAGGCAGCCTCCAGCATTGTTGCTGCCTAGCAGATCCCCCAGATTATCTGCAGTCTTCACCCTCCCAGGCTCTTCTTCGCCTGGAGATCTGGTTTCTGACCCAGAATTGTTGGCTTGGCTACACAGCTGTTGAAACCACTCCTGACAAAATTCTTCTGGGTCCTTATCTTTCTCTTCAGATGATACAACATCAGCATAATTTCCCCATCTAGCCACCAGTCGAGCACAGCTGGCTTGGACTCCAACAGGCTTAGAGGTTTGGAATCGTCCATAGTTTTCTTTGCAGGCCTTACAGTGCAGTATGGGTAGCACATCTCTCCTATGATGGTACCACACCACACACACTGAAACTGGCCATCCAGGAAGAGGCATGTAGTCTGGAGCCCCAGCATGCCCTGTGCTTTCCTCTAGCTCTTTCAATTGTTCTGCCTTCTGGCGGATCCAGACATGCATATGTGGCAGGTAGCATTTACTGCTGTCCATGTTCCTGGTTGCTACAAAAAAAGAACACAATAACATTAATTGAACTGCCTGCACTTTGAACTGCTTTTTACATTTGGACAGATGGGGAGGCAAGTATCTGGCTACTGATCCCCTCTACCTGCTTTACCATTTTAACATTTTGCACAGTAACTCAATGTATTTTTTACAGTCCACTTTACTGAATGGTTTCATAATCAACTTGCCACTGTGACATTTCTTGCTTGCCAAGCTTTACTGCAATCAAAGTTTTTGCACACTGATATCAAATTCACATATGCAATTACTGGGCCCCACTGTCTTGTCCCCAAGTTCCTGCCTGCTACTGCCTTCCAAAACAAATTTCTTCAATGCTTTTCTGACTCCAAAAAGGAATCTTGTCCCTGCTGCAACCTGCATTTTCAAAGTTTTGACTGCTCTTTCTTTTGTCCCCTGCCCAATGCCCAATTTGCATGATTTACAGTTACTTTTACTAGCGAACGTCCACTTTGAAACTTTTAACTGTTTGTAGCATTTGTGAAGTGCATATGATTCAAAATACTCACAGTCCAGCTTAATTTGTAACTTTTCTTTTTGTTCTGTCCTGACTGACGCTCGATGCTGAGTACACTTCACCTTTCGTCGGTCCTGACTGTGGCACCGACCACTTGGAAATGCTACACTCATGCAAATGGACTGATGGTTGCTCGCACATCAGGGTTTGCCCATTGCCCACTCTGGATGAGCTTTAAACAGTTCCAAAATTCAAATTTTTTAAGCAATTTCAAACAGGCCCAAAACTTTTGTCTCCTGTCTTGCTGTTACATGAGCTTCACTCCCTCTCTCTGCTGTGTGCTCATCCCCTCTTAGTCAGCACAGTCCAAAGGGCAGCACGTCTGGCTCCAGTCAATCACATGATGCCATGCAAATTAGGGCAAGGGCACACACTCTCTTCTGTTTAGCACATCCTATCTCTCTGGGAAGGTTTATAAACTGCAAACACACTCTTTTTTTGTTCTTCATCACTCGGTCATTGGCTTTAAAATGACTTTGCCTTTACAGTTAGCACTAGCTCCGGTGAGTACACCGCCACCAAATTCATCACCCTAGGCTATTTCTTGAGGCAACTAAACCTGAAATCTCAAGATGAGCCCCCAGTTTGTGTAACTTCCCCTTCCCTCAGGGTAACACACAGTTGGCATTCTGCACCACAGATGACACTTGTAGCAACAGTCCATCCACTTTACTGGCAATTATTTCACTGCCTCGGTCTTGGGAGGAAGAGGGGTACCCAAGCAAACATTTGTATTTGAATGGGTTCCAGGCCAGGCCATGGCACTTGGTGCACAAGAGACTTGACAGTCCACATGCTCAAGCTGTCCACAATTGAAAATAGAGTCAAGCAGTAGGTTTTCTTCTGACAAGCTAGAACTGACAGAACATATACCCACAGGAGCTGCAGGTGTAGGACAACAGGTATACAGTTCATACTTTTGCACAGTAGTAGTTTGTACAGTTATAGATGCAAAATCCACCCCCTGTCAGTAGGGGCACAAACTACATTTTCCCCATCCATCCCTCTTCTGGGCTATGGACACAGATTACTTTTGACTGGCCTTTCCCAGGAGTAGACAAAGTCTAAACTTCCCCTATTTCCACTGTATCTAAACTACATGAGATCTTGATCCTCCTGTACCAGATCAGGTGCTTGGGGTCTGTCCCTGAATGGGGGTGCATCTCTTTTCCTATCTACACAGAGCAATTTAATTGAAGCTTGTACCAATCTTAAGGAGCTCTTGCTCCTCCTGTCCCAGATCAGGAGCATGGAATTCATCGCTGGACAGAGGGGCATCTCATTTTCTTATTCCTGATCCATACTGAAGAGGCACCACCTAAGTCTGAGGAAGTCCTCTCTCAGTGTCTGAAAGTTTCACAGGAATTCCCTGAGCTCAGTGGGCAATTCCTACATTTCCCCCACAGGGAAACATTTCACTTCATACTTTCTCAAAGGTGGGGAACTCATCCCCAATTACTCATGCTTGAAGAACTCATTTCTACTGACTTCTTCATCCTCCAAGAGGGTATGGACCATAAACAGCTATTGTCAACACTCGACACTGCTCACATTTTCTGACACTGGGGATGACAGAGCCAGGGGGAAGGGGTGACCTCCCCCAGCCAGCTCCACTCTCCTCTTCTAGTAGGCAGAAGGCAACTCTCTAACAATCTGCAGACAGGCAGAAAAGTCTTCCTAGCAGCATTCCATACCAACATTCTGATGTGACTTAAGCTGCTGCGAGAGTTCCATCCCCTTGGAGCCTCTGCTGGGCTGACTGACAGAAGTTGCCATGGAGATCAAAGCAGGTTTTTTGGACCTGAGCAGCCCAGCAAGCCAAACTAGAAACTGAATCTATCATAATCTACCCGGGTCCTAATAGCACAAGGGAACCTGGGGGTTACATTGGAATGTGACGTCCCTTCCACAAGAGGTTGCCCCTTTCCCTGACCATCCAAAGAATATGATCTCTGTCTGTGAATTTCAAAAATTAGGCCAATATGGGGTGAGGATGTTCACCGGGCCCTGTTCTTGGTGGCAAAGAACAGTTGGAGCACTTGCTCTTGTAAGGGGCAGTTCCCTGGGAGTGAAGCAAAACAGGCAAGATTTTCTGCAGGAAACCAGTACAGTCAAGATCCTCATTTCCCTCAGGGAAGCCAACAAAATGTAAGTTGCTTCACCGGCCCCTATCTTTTATGTCTTCCAACCTGTACCACAGATAAAGACTGAGGCAGTCCTGCTCTCAGAGGTGTCCATCAAAAGATGTAATCCTGTCATCTGTTTGCTGTATCCTGGCCTCAGTCATGGAGACCTGATTGTTTAGAGTGGCAACTTCTTTCTTTGTTATCATGCAGGCAGTTCTGATCTCAGCTAACTCCATTAATAAATGAGCAAACATGCTTTTCACTTGGCTAGGCTGGAAGTTGAAGTAGTTGGGGTCAATACCATTGGAACAAGGGTCGGTGTGTGATCAGGTTGGCTGGAAAATTTCACTGCGATGGCAATCTGAAACAATGCAAGCTAGGGAGCAGCTACTGCAGACAAAATGAAAGGCTTGGCCCGTAGCATACATGGATAGCAGCAGAAGACTTAAAGAGGTGGCTAAGGAGGCTGATTGCAGCAGATAATGAAGAGGCAGCTGAGATCTGAAGAACTAAGCAGCTGTCTTCATTGGCATTCAAGCCGTGCCCCAGTAAAAGTATCTTTTAAGTCATTGGTATCACTCACCATTGCTGTTTCACCTCCATGTTGCTTTTGGCTTTTTCTCATTGCTATTGTGTAGAAAAATGATGCCCGATTTTCAAAGGGCCATTAGAGTGATGCAAGGTGCATCACCCTAAGGCTGAAGCACACTCTGGGAGCACTAGGAACTGTGCACCTAACTTTATAAAAATCAGGGTCCTGGCACCAAACTCACTGAGTTTACCACAAAGTCGACCACTGCGCCAACCAGTTGGCACACCTGTTGGAATTGCCATAGGGATCCGCCCCCCCACCTGGCACAACACTAGTGGGGCTGGGATGTGGGGGAGTGAAGCTGCTGGACAGGAGGGAGCAGGGTGCAGAAGGGGGAATGGGAGGTGTCTTGGAGAGTTGGGGAGACAGTTGGGCAGCAGCTTCAGTGAAGGCACCTGGCAGGTTGTGTTTGCATTGTACTGTATGTACAGTATAGTTACTGCACTATATGCACAGTATAGTTATCATCCCTGGTGGTCTAGCGGCCTCCCTGATCCCTGATGTCCCTCATAAATAATGATTTATAATCACTGGTGGTCTAGTGGACCCCAATCCCTGATCTCCCCAACATCATTTATGTAACATTCACTGGTGGTCTAGTGGACCCTCCTAATGCCTGATGTACCCCATTCATGACCTATCCCCCCTGGTGAACTAGTGGACCCCCATCAATCCCCGATGCCCCCGAGAAAATAGTTAAATACTTACCCTTCTACTAAAGTTCACTACGACCTTGGTTCACCTTTAGCACTTGGGAAGGGTTTCTGGTGCAATATGTAGAGTTCAGTACAGGCAGGGAGAGTGGGGGCAGAGTCAGGATACAGTGCATAGGGGAAGGGTTTGAAAGACAATGCTGGGGGTCAGAAAAGGGTGTCTGGAAATGGGGAGGAAGCTGGAGATGCAGATGGCTGGTGAAGAGCCAAAAAAGATGTTACCAGGGTTTGTGATAGGGTGGGGGAGTGAGTAGAGAGAAGAAATGGCAAGATTATGGTGGGCTCTGAAAGGATGGGGGTGGTGTTGCAAAGGCAAATTCCTCAACCAGTACCACTACAAAATTCGTACACTGCTCTGGCGAGGCAGGACTGCCAGGAGGAGGCACCCGTGCTAGTGGTCAGTGATGATGTAGGGGTTCTCTGGACTAGAGACCTCAAGGAGGGAGAAAGAGAACCACGGAAGAGGAGGAAGAAACTTCTGGTGGGGGACTCAGTTGTGAGGTGGATATATTTAAGAGTAGGAAAGGGGGAGAGGTTAGGTGCCTGTGTGGCACCTTGACTTGGAGAGATGGAACTGCTAGGGCAGCATGATTGACGACACAGCTGGATGTCATCACTCATCTGGGGACTAATGACCTGGCTAGGGATGGGGCTGAGATAGTGAAGGGGGAGTTTAAGGAGTTGGAAAGGGGTCTTAGGTAGCATGCTCAGTGGCTTTCACTGAGGTACTGCCTGTCTATGATGGGGATCAAGAGGGATCTCCACATCAAGAACCTCAACTCATGGTTGGAGGAATGGTGCAGAGAGCAGGGATTTTGCTGCATTGGGGACTGGGGTTCACCTGGAGAGATAAAGCTCTTTACAGGAGTGATGGCCTGTATCCATCTGAGAGGGAACCACAGTCCTCAGTGGGTGGTTTAGATGTTACTTTGATGAACATTTAAAGTAGCCGAGGGAGGTGGCAGAAGAAATTGGTTGACAGTAACTGCCCTTCTCCACAAGTTGAAGCAGAAAGTAGGGAGAACTCAATGGGAATGGAATACCCCTAGGGTGAAAATTAATTAGATAAGCAGGGCAGTGGAAATTAAAGGGTATGGGGAATGGAGGCATTAAAAAGGGGGGGGCAGGGCAAAATGGAAAGAAAGGGGGGGGTACCAAACAGAGTGGTAACAGAATCTGGAAGACCATTTGTGCAAATGTTAGAAGTCTAAGAAATGAGATTCTCGACCTTGAGGCTATGATGGCATAGGCTGGCCTGGGCATTGTGGCTGTTACTGAGTCATGGTGAACTGAAAACCATGACTGGGATATGTCTATGTCAGGCTATACTCTGTTCAAGAGGAACAGGGTGGAAAGGAAAGGAAGGGGTGTGGTGCTTTATGTGAGTGACAGCATAAAAGCAATGGAGATATAGGGAATTCGGGGGGTGGGCAAAGATACTGTGGGTCACCTAGAGATGGGGAATGGAGCCTTCATTCACACTAGCATGATCAATAGACCTCCAACACAGGGGGAGGAGTTAAATTACTGGTGGAAGCTACTGGCAAGATGGCAGAAAAGAGGGAGGTGCTGCTGTTGGGGGACTTCAAACTGCCAGATGTAGATTGGAACCTCCCCACTATGGCTTCAGCTAGAATGAGGGACACCCTAGACTCCCCGCAGGAGGCATTCCTCAGGCAACTGGTCAGTGAACCGACTCATGATGGGACAATACTGGACCTGGTACTCACTAACAGAGACAGTGTTGCAGACATTAAGGTAGGAGGCCACATGGGGACAAGCGATCACTGTACAGTGTGGTCCAGTATAGGGACAGCTGTGGAACTGAAGCACATAAGGTCAAGGATCCTGGACTTCAGGAGGGCATATTTTTAAAAGATGGGTGAATGCCTCAGGGATGACCTAGCATGGAAGGATGAGCTGGGTGGGGTGGAGGAACAGTGGGTGACGCTAAAAAGGGCCATAGGAAAGGCAACAAAACTCTGCATCAAGCAAGTGAGCAAAAGCAAGAGGAAAAAGACACTGCTATGGTTCTCGAAAGAGGAAGCAGAAAAGGTAAAGGCTCCCTGCCCCTTCCCTCCCTCCCCTTTAGTGCTCTTACCCTCACCCTCTACCCTCTGACAATGGCCTTCCTGCCTGCATACCCACTTCCCTCTCACCTGCAGTGCTTATTTCTAAGATTGCCCTTGGCTGGTATGTCATGCTACCTAACATTTGGCACATTTTGAATTACTGGAATTTCCAAAGCCTCAATCTCTTACTTCTTTTTATTGTGTAACTATGTATTATTATGTTGACCTTTGTACGTATGTATACCCCCCATTCCTTCGACGTGAAACCTTTGTAAACTAGCAGTTCCTGCTCAAAGGTATTTGTAATCCTAGATTTCAATAAAATAAAACAAGCGTTTGTCAATGCCGAATGTTTGCTTGCTGGCATTGGCAGTGGTAGTGTAGAAGTTACAGAGCTGTGTAATAGGAATGGCAGTGAAGTATTGAACTGAAGCCAACCCCACCACCACCCTGCAGAGAGTGACAGGCATTGGGGTGTGCCTCCGGGTCGTCAGGTATAACGGCCACGCCATTTCACCACACCCCACCCTGCAGACACTGACAAGTGTCACAGTGTGCCTTGGGGTCTTTGGCCCTTATGTGCACCCCATTCCATCAGAAAATACAGTGAGATGGGTGAGGTATAGGAAAATGAGGTGAACTTTGGGGCCGAAGAGTCCAAGGCATACCTCGATGCCTCTCACTGGCTGCAGGGTGTGGAATGGTATGAGCATTACAGGCAAGAATCCCAAGTCACACCCCTGATGCCTGTCATTCTCTACAGGGTTGGGCGTTATGGTTGGAAACCCTAATACCTCAGGCATTCATTGGTATTTTCACTCCAAATTTTCAACATGTTTTTTTGTGACCCCGCCTCATGAACAGTGGCAATATCAGTTTGTTAGCTGAAAGCTGCTTATACACAGCGACTATGGCATTTAGCACCACAGGTGCAAAAACATTCCGAACAGGATGTAAAAAATGACAGCTGTACTGTTCTTGGGGAGGTGTAAAATGGCAATGTTGCAAATCTGCAGTAAAAATATTAAAAACTGGTGAAGTCGAATGCAGTAAAGAAACTGTGCAACGCACACCCGTAATGTAATTAGTTTGGGATTTTTACAGCAGATTGTCAACACAGGCATTTTGGGACCTCTGATCATGAACAGTGTCACTGTGATTTTCTTTATCTGTCCCGAACAATGATTTCCACAGCGACCACACATCTCTGTTGCTGAAAGTGTGAAAACACATTTCGGGCATGTTGTAAATGACAGCTGTACTGTTCATAAGGAAGTGTGGAAAATGCTACTGGTGAAATCTGGACTGAAAATATTACAAAGCCATGAACTTACAGGGTGCGTGGGAACTGCGCAATGCTCATTCATAACACAGTCATTTATGGACTTTGTCACCAAATTTTCAACATAGCCATTTTAAGACCTCTGCTCATGAACAGTGTAACTGTGATTTTCTTAATCTGTCCCAAACATTGCTTTCAAGACACCGACTGCACCATTGTGCGCCATATGTGCGAAAAACATTTTAGGCGACGTGGAAAATGGCAGCTGTACTGTTCATAAGGAAGTGTAATAAATGGCAATGTTGAAAATCTGGAGTGAAAATATAGAAAACACAAACTTACGAGCGCAAGGGAACTTAAATACACGCCTCGTAAAACAGTCATTTTAGGAATTTTTCACCAAATTTTCAACATAGTCATTTTAAGACCTCTGCTTATGAACAGTGTCACTGTGATTTTCTTAATTTGCCCCTGTAATGATTTCGCGACACTGACTGCGCCATTGTGCGCTATATGGCAGAAACACATTTTGGGTGAGATGTGAAAAATGACAGCTATACTGCTCATGAGAAGGTGTGGTAAAATGGCAAAGTTCAAAATCTGGAGTGAAAATATTGAAAATTCGCGAACTTACGAGTATGCGTAGGAACTGCACAATGCACGCTCATAAAACAGTCATTTTTTGGAATTTTTCCACCAAATTTTCAAAATAGGCTTCTTGAGAGCCCACCTTATAAACACTGGCAGTGTCATTTTGTTAATTGGTTCCAAAAGGTGATTTTGCACAGTGACTGCGAAATCACCCTTCAGGCCCAAATAACACCATGACAGTGACAGCATTAATGAGAAGGGGTCCCAAAAACCCCATGTTGAAAATTTGGTGCAAAATTCCAAAAATGGCTGAGATATGCAGCAAGTTGAAAACTCTATCTATCCCATTATACAGCTTACTGGCGCTTTCCTCAGTTACGTGGTCGGCTTTGACTAGTGCAGATGTGTTCCCGTGCCCACAGAAGATCGTCAGCACAGGTCCGGAGGTAAGTATGGGATGGGGGGTGTTGGAGGCAGAATGTGCAGTGGTGGGTGCGGGTTGTGGGAGGGGGGCAGGGAGAAGCGCAGAGGGACAGTTTTTTATTTGCAGGTGTATTTACTGAGATGACGAGGGACAGTTGCCATGCTGAGGTGGGCTCCTAGTGTGGCAGCTAAAAGGCTGTTTGGGGGGCTAGAGCTGATGGGGGATTGGACACCCCCGTCGGCTATAACACATTTTGCCATGCTGGGGTGGGCTCCCAGCGTGGCACCTGGATGCTTGGGGGGAGACAGTGGAGCCGATGGGGGATTGGGCACCTGCATCAGCGACAGCATCTGTTGCCATGCTGTGGTGGGCCCCAGCATGGCAACCTGTACTCTGGGGGAGAGAGACAGTGGAACCAATGGGGGATCAGGCACCCACATCAGGCTATACATGCGTAGCCACACTGGGTTGGGCACCCAGTGTGGCATGTGGAAGGCATTTGGAGGGCACAGTACAGCCGACGGGGGATTGGGCACCCCCACCGGCTATACAGTGTGTGCGTGGGGGGGCAGCACACAGTATGCGTGCATGTATGTGTGTGTGTTTGTGTGTGTAGGGGAAGCGCGCATGAGCAGGCAATATCTTATCGCTGCTCACTCGAGGCGCAGAGTCTCCCCTTTCAACTGTACTAATTACATCGTATTTTGAGCTGTCATAGACAGCTCGAGCAGGCATTGGAGAACTGCGGCCACGCCTGCAAACACACTGCCTGAATTGGAAGAGGGCTGCCACACCTCCGAAAACTCAGATGATGGCACTATGTTTCTTGCACATGCATGCAAGCAAACATAAAAAGGATAACCTGCAGAAGGTATAAGGAGATATAGAGGGAGGATGATATGTAGGTGTATCAGGGGAAACAGAGGGAAGCAGGGAGAGAAATAAGGAGTGTGAAGGTGCAAACTGAAGACACAATAGCCCAGGCAGTGACAAAGGGGGATGGAGAGAGGATCTCTGATCTTGAAGTGAGCAGCCATCTGGGAACAAGCGACCACCAAACAGCGTGGTTCACGATAAACTCAGCTGCAGAGTCAAGTCACACAAAAGTGAAGGTACTGGACTTTAGGAGGGCTGATTTTGTCAAAATGGGAGAGCGCATCAGAAAAGCACTAGCAAACAGGCAAGAAGGTGGGGTGGTGCAACAATGGGGACACATCAAAATCGCCATCACAGAAGCAACAAGTCTTTGTGTGAAGCAAATAAACAAATCAAAATGAAAGAAAAAAACACTATGGTTCTCAAAAGAAGTGGCAGGGAAGGTAAGGGAAAAAAGAAAGAATTCAGGAAGTATAAGGAAACACAGGAGGGACAGGACAGAGAACTGTACCAGTTAAAGCAGAAGGAAGTGGGTAAGGCAGTCAGAATAGCAAAGGCCCAAACTGAGGAAAATATAACCAACTCAATGAAGAAGAGGGATAAAACCTTTTATAGGTACAGTAGGAAGCAAAGAAAGACTAAGGCAGGGATACTGAGGCTGAACAAAGAGGAAGGTTGTTGGTCAGAGAGCGACAGTGAAAAAGCAGGGATACTGAACAAATACTTCTGCTCAGTATTCACAATGGAAAAGCAGGAGGAAATACCTAATCTGGTCAAAAGAAGCACTCTAGATAGGGTTGTTGATATTAGTCCTTTCACAGAAGAAAGGGTTCTGAAAGAACTCTTAAAACTGAAGGTGGAAGCCGTCCCAGTGGTGCTGAGGATTGAGGCGCTGGACGCCACACCTCACACCATGCCGGCTACCCAGGTTCGGGTACAGACTCAGGTTGTCAGGGGTCGGCAGGGGGAAGGAGGATTGAGCATCCCAATGGATGCTGTCCTCCTTCGGGGTGGGTTACCAGGGGTGCTGTACACACCCGATGTCCCTGGGGGCCGGTGGAAGCACCAGCTCTCATGGGGCACTGGCAGCTTCAGAAGGGCTGGAGTCGGGGAGGGGAGGATGTTGTTAGGTACTTGGCAGGTGCGCGTCAACACGCACTTGCCCGAGCCGATGTCCTCAGGGGAGTGGGGAAGCACAGAAAATGGAAAACTAACCTCGGCGGTCCTAGATGATGGCTGCTCCAGCTGCCCAGTCCAGGAGCCATGGGCAGACCCCACTGTGCCAGGGTGCTCCACGAAAGATGGGAGGAAAAGGTAGGAGTCATCCTTGGGCACTCTAGAGGCAGACTCAGTGTCAGGGTGGGTAGCATGAGTGAGCCTGAAGGAGTGGAATGACGGGGCGATAGGAGGGGATAAAAAGAAAGTAAAAAAAAAAAACTGAAGGGGGATAAAGCAATGAAGCCTGATGGGATTCACCCCAGGATTTTAAAAGAACTAAGGAAAGAACTAGAAACACCAATGAAAACCCTTTTTAATAAATCATGGGAGGGTGGGGTGGTACCTGAGGACTGGAGGAGGGCAGATGTGATTGCTCTTCACAAAAGTGGGAGCAAGACAGAGCCAGGAAACTACAGATCTGTCAGTTTGACCTCAGTGGTAGGGAAAATGATGGAATCACTTCTGAAGGAAATAATTGTTGAGTACCTAGAGGCCAGTGGAGCACAGGACCCAAGGCAGCATGGATTCACAGTGGGAAGGTCATGTCAGACAAATCTAATTGATTTCTTTGACTGGGTGACCAAAGCAGTAGACCAGGGAGGGGCTGTGGACATGGCCTAACTAGACTTTAGCAAGGCATTTGATACAGTCCTTCACAAAAGATTAATAAACAAATTAGCCAGCCTGGGAGTGGGTCCTAGGGTGGTAGCCTGGGTAAAACACTGGTTGGACAACAGGACACAGTGGGTAATAGTAACTGGAGTCCACAGTGAAGAAAGAAGTGTTACTAGTGGGGTACCACAGGGTTCAGTACTGGGACCGGTCCTTTTTAATGTCTTTATAAGTGACATTGCAGAGGGACAGGAAGGGAAAGTATGTCTCTTTGCAGATGACACAAAGATCTGCAGCAGGGTTGATACACAAGGTGGGGTGGAAAGGATGAAAAGGGACTTGGCTAGGTTGGAGGAATGGTTAAATGTATGCTAGCTTAGATTCAATGCAAAGAAGTGCAAAGTAATGCACCTGGGAAACAAAAACCCAGAGGAAGAGTACACAATGGGGGGTGAGATACTGACAACAACAAAAATGGAAAGGGACCTGGGGGTAGTCATATCAGATGACCTAAAGGTGGGCCAGCAATGTGAGAAGGCAGTAAGGAGGGCAGGGGGGATACTGGGATGCATAGGGAGAGGCATCACCAGTAGAAAACAGGAAGTTGTAGGCCCTCTGTAAAGACAGTTGGTAAGACCACATCTGGAGTACTGTGTACAGTTCTGAAGACCCCATCTCCGCAAAGACATAGACAGGGTGGAGGCTGTCCAGAGGAGGGCAACCAAAATGATACAGGCTCTGCATCAGAAGACATGAAGAAAGACTAAAAAAACTAAAGATGTATAGCCTCGAGGAAAGGAGGGAGAGGGGGGACATGATAGAAACTTTCAAATACTTCAAAGGAATTAACACAGTCCAAGAGGGTAGCATCTTTCAGAAAAAGAGATGTGCAAAAACAAGGGGGCACAATTTGAAGATAGAGGTGGGATGGCTCAGAGGTAATGTGAGGAAGTATTTCTTCACAGAGAAGGTGATGGATACATGGAACAGCCTTCCTGAGGAGGTCGTAGAGTCAAAAACAGTGAGGGAATTCAAGAATGCATGGGACAGACATAAGGCAATTCTAGTGGGGGGTAGGAAGAAGTAGGCTGTTGGTTAACTAGGATCTGCAGCTTATCCGTTAGGTAGGGAAATGGGCAGACTAGGTGGGCCAAGCGGTCCTCATCTGCTGTCAAATTCTATGTTTCTATGACATTTTAAATGTAAGTGAAAGGAGGAAGACCAGGGGTGGGATTGTAAGATTAAAAAGGTAAGGAGGGGGTACTATGCAAAGAGGGACCAGGAAAATGCAAACATCCCAAACAAATACTTTTGTTCAGTGTTCTCAGAGGAAGAAGGGGAGGAGCCACATAAAAGTAGCAGGAGCATTGGAGGGACAGAGGCGGGTACTAGTCCATTTTCCGAGGAGAGTGTCCTGAAGGGACTAACTTATCTGAAAGGGACAAAGTAATGGGGAAAAATGGGGTGCATCCAAGGGTATTGAGGGAGCTCAGGGAGATACTGGCTGTACCTCTGGCAGACCTGTTTAATGGCTCATTGGAAACAGGAGTGGTTCTGGAGGACTAGAGGAGGGCAGCTGTAGTCCCACTTCACAAAAGTGGTAGCAGTGAATATCTTTGCAGTTATAGGCTAGTCAGCCTCTCTTCAGTGGTGGGAAAGTTAATGGAGTCACTGCTGAAAGAAAGAACTGCAGAATATCTTGAATTGAATGGCTTACAAGACCTGAGGCAACATGGATTCACAGGGGTGCTGGGGGCGGGGGTCATGTTCAGGGACCCTGGTTTTCCATTTTTACCGGTAACACCGGTAACAATCACGGAATCCTGCTTGGTTTGCGGATTTTGAATTCTTGTACCGGTGCCTCACGGAAATTACATTTCACTGCACAGAATCTCTAAGATTTCAGCATCTTTTTACATTTTTTTTTATTTCTCTTTCTATGTCCCTTCTCACAGCATCAGTCTCCACTTTCAGAGATCCCTAGGCTGGCTATCCTTAGCTTCACCCCCATCTAATTCTCAGGAGCTCCCTGGTCCTACCCCTATCCTGCCTGGATTGTACCCCCCGGGTGGGAAGGAGGGACCCCAGGTCACCCTCCCACGCTCCTTAGTGTGTGTCGGGCAGCTCAGTGGGTCCCTCATGGTGCCTGGTTATGAAGTCTGGAGCACCTGGGTCCCTTCTGCCAGTGGCCAATGTGGGGTGATTCTTCCTGGTTTTCTGGTCTTTGTCTCTGAGGGCACCAGCACTACAGGAGATCCAAGGAGGTAGGTCACATAGAAACATGCCATTGCTCCAGATCCTGGCTAGCGTCATCCCCTCCTGATCACTCTGCAGCACCATTGCATCACCACCCGTGGTCATGCAGGTGGTGGTAAAGCAGCAGGACCTGCACCCCACCCTCCCTGGAGGAGGAGGAGGAGGAGGGCAGTCCCCCAGGTGCTCGATCCTACTCCCCTGGCCATACCTCCAGCAACTCGAGTTTGATTCTGACCCTGGGTCACTGGCATTGCAAGCAATAGTGCTACTGCAGTGCCAGTGGGCCGGCCCAGATTTCAGCATCTTAAAATGAATGCTGCTGTGCTTTGTATTCTTTCTGCTTTGCTGCACATAGAGTCAGTAAGGAAATCACCACGACTACTTTATTGTAATCTGCCATTCAGTTTAACCACCCATGTCTAGTGGTTAGAGTAACAAACAGTGAATGAACTGGGTACATCCAGGAGACCTGGGTTTGATTCCCACAACCTCCACTTGCATACTGTGTGACTCCAAGCAAGCCACTTAACCTCCCCAATGCTTCTAGGTCACTCCTGAAAACAGACAGTTCTGCCTAGAGGGCCTTACCTGCTTTACAAAGAATATAAAAAAAATACCAATATATGTTTACTACATCATAGAATAGTAGTTAGGGTACCATGTAATTTACCTGAGTTTTACTTGAGCTGCAATGATTTTGTATAGGTGAAGATAAATGTTCAGATACATTTTATGTGTTTTATAAGCTTGTTTTTAGATTTTAGTCAGGTTTGTATTGTATTCTTTGCATATATGCATCTAGGTTGTGGACTGCTAAACACAGGATCAGTGTTACCAACTAGCTTATTCAAGTTTATAATCAGTAGGACCATCCAAAATCCTCAGTTGTTTGAATGAAAACTAGTCTGAATGAAAGTATGTTCACAAAGAAGAAACTGCCTTACTACTTATGAAAAGACTTCACAGTTAGCACCCATTTAGGTGAATTTGATAATTTGCACCTTTTCTCCCACCTGCTGTATCAGTCTCTGTGACAACAAAAAGTTTTCTGATAGACTGCTTCAACAAAAAGCAGATGTTAAGTATTTAAGTGTACTTATGCTTGGCCAGTGGATTTTGAAAGCATAGTCAATGACGTACAGAAGGTAAGACCCCAGGGGCTGTATGATGCTGGTGGGCAGAGTAGTGCTCAGTTCACATCTGAACAAAGACATGAAAACTGGGAGACACCCTTTTCATGGACACCAAGTAAAAAAAAAAAGCATCCACATGTCTGGGAGATGCATAAATCCATTTGAACGTCCTCCACTAATCACTTATGGATTTTTTAGGTGAAGACACTGTATTTCAAAGAAGCAAATTCAAGCAGTTTTTTTTTTGCTCCTCCTACCCCCTGGCCATTCACTCCTTCAGGCCTGCCAAGGCCCCCTACCACTACTGCTGAGTCCCAACCACCATCCACTGCCCCTTACTGCTATGCTACCAGGTAACCCAAAGTAACCCTTCATTGAGTGGGCCCCTACCCCTGTGGGAGGCTACCAGGGGAGGAGAATTGCCCTAAAGAGCTTCCTGTGTATCCTGGGTATGGCAGGGTTCAGAACAGACACATGTCTGGGGCTTCCAGCTTATGGAGGGACCAACATCTGTCCTTCAGTTGGTCAGCAGGTGTTTTCCAATTTTCTTGGGAGTTTGACAGGCTACATGATGTCAAGGCACAAGCTGACATCCATCACGCTTCCTCCTGCAGTGAGGGCTGACATGTTGTCATGCCTCTGGCCTCCATCAGGGGCCAGCAAATGCTGAGTTGTGAACCCACCCTCCCTCCCGGGAGAAGGTGAGTGGTCACTGGACCCTCAAGCCTTCACCCACCAGCTGGCCCTCCAACACCCAAGTCTGTTCCCTAAACCTGGTCAGCGGTGTCACAGGCAGAAATCCAATTCAGGCAGTTAAATTATAGATAGGAAAAAATAAAGGTAGCCCACCTTAGCGGTGATAGTTCTGATTAATTCACATCTGAGTTCTACAAGCAAAGAGACCAAGTCATTTCTAACTTGTGCATATCGGGTGCGGGTGTTGAAGAAAGAGGATCATAGTGCTGTCACTACTGCCATCACCCTAGAGGGATGTGGACTGCATTGTTGCTACTACCATTACACCAAAGGGGTGGGGGCTGTAGTGCTTCTGCCATCACCACTGACAGATGGGGAATGTAGTACTACTGCCATCACACCTAAGGGATAGGGGCCATAGTGCTGCTACTTCTGTCACACCTGAGGAATGGTGAACGTAGTACTGCTGCCATCACACCTAGGGATGGGGGCCAATGCTGCTACTTCTGTCACACCTGAGGAATGGTGAACATAGTACTGCTGCTATCACACCTAAGGGATGGGGGCCACAGTGCTGCTGCTTCTGTCACACCTGAGGGAGGAAGGTCATAGTGCTTTTGCTGCTGCCATCACACCAGAGGGATGGGTGCCGTAGTGCTGTTGGTGCTGCCATCGCACCTGAGGGATGGGGTCGTAATGCTGCTTCTAACACACCTTAGGGATGCGGGCTGTAGTGTTGCTGCTGCCATCACATCTTGTACCTAAACTAACTTTAAATTGGTACAAGGATGGAAGGATGTGCAATAGTGGAGGTCAAAATTGCTAAAATGCATGTTAGCAGAGTTAAAAATTGTTAAATAAAGTACACAAAACCAAACACCGGTAAAACCGGATTTTGGTTTAACAGACACCGGTGACAATACCGTTTTTTACAATGTGCAAAACGGAATATGCTCTTTCTCAATCCCGGTAAACCAGTGTCCCTGGTCATGTTAAATGAATCTGATAGATTTATTTGACTGGGTAACCAAATAATTAGACCATGGTTCAGCCTGCCTAGTTTTCAGTAATGTTTTCAACACTGTTCCACATAAGAGGCTAGTAAGCATGCTGGGCAGCTTAGGAGTAGTTCCAAAGGTGGCAAACTTAGTAAGAAATTGATTAGCGGATAGGTGACAGAGGGTGGTGGTAAATGGAGTTCACTCAGAGGCAGGGAGGGTGACCAGCAGGGTGCATCAGTGATCGGTGCTGGAACAGGTCCTCTTTAATGTCTTTATAAGTGACACTGCAGAGGAGCTGGAAGAGCAGGTCTGCCTGTTTCTGGATGACACCAAAATCTGTAATAGGGTTGACACACAAAGGTTGGAAAGGATGAGCACGGACCTGAGAAAACTTGAGGAGTGGTCAAAGGCATGGCAGCTGGGTTTCAATGCAAAAAAGTGCAAAGTAATGCACTTGGGGTACAGAAACCCAAGGGCAGAGTATAACATGGGAGGAGTGGTACTGATAACCTCAAAGTAGGAAACAGACCTGGGGGTTATCATACTGGATCACCTAAAGGTTGCCAGACAGTGCAACAAAGCATTTGAGAGGGCTAGTGGGATACTGGGGTGCATAGGGAGAGGTATCACAAGCAGAAAGATGGATGTAGTATTGCCTTTTTATAGATAGTAGTAAGACTCCACCTAGAGAATGATGTCCCACTCTGGATAAATTCAGGAGAGATATGAGGAAGTACTTATTCACAGAAAGAGTGGTGGATTCCTGGAAAAATCTTCCAGCTTAGAAGATGGGGGCAAAACCAGTGGTGGAGTTCAAGAATGCATGGGATAAGCATAAGGGAATCTTAGGTGAAGAGGGGTGGGTGAATTGGTCGATAATCAAGCTGGATCTACAATGATGCTATAGGCAAGGAATATTGGGCAGACTAGGTGAGCCTTATCTGCTTACACATTTTATGTTTCTATGAGGGAGCAGTAAAACATTCTTTATTTTATTGCATCTCATGGTGGAAAATTGTGCACCTATAACTTTTTCTTTAATTTTAGATTTCCCATTTTTCACAGGCTTATAATTACCCCTCCCCCTCTGAGTCTGCTTTAGCATTTGTTTCTATAATCAAAATAATTGATGGAGTGCTTCATTTAAGCTGGTTTTCAATAGGTTTTCATATGTATTTTTAGACGGCTTTGAATGCTTGGGGCACTGTTTTTTTTTAAATCATCCGATACCTGTCCAGCTCTATTTTCAAATGGTGAATCTGTCCAGACTGTTAGATCAGCTATTCAATGGTAAAGCAGCATTCAGATTTTGCAGCAAACAAAATGCAACTGTGACAAAACAAATTATGCAAAACCACATTTGCATCGTTTTATTATTTTATTTGACCTTTAGTCGTAAATGAATGGATCTATCAAAAATAGGAGCAGGCCTGCACTAACAAATTTTGGAGGATGCAGACACAAGCACAAGATGCATTTGTCTGACTTTTTTGAAAATTCTGCGCCCCATTGTTTAACATTTCACTTCACACAATTAAGGTGAAGAAGCATGTAAGAAACATCGCTCCTTGACTTGGTGGGATAATGGATGCTAAAAAACAGCAATGAATACTGATAAAAAACCTGGGGCTAGACATAATTAGAGAAGTGCTCCTTGAACTACTACAAATCTAAAACAAATCCTGATGCAAGCTCAAAATAAGGAAAAGGGATGCCATAAATAGTGATAAAGGGATTACTGCAGATGCTATTAAGTACGTATGTTATAATTTAATATTTGCAATATGATGCATTTGATTATAATTGTATGTGATACTTTCTTTTCCTTTATATTATATTGATGTTTTTATTTACTGAATTATACTAATGGAACCAGAAATGCTTGCACAATCTATGGGACAACACTGCAAATGAGCATGTGTCAGTGGATAACTCCCTAAACAAAACTGAATAAACTTGTCTCATTGGATAACTTCCTGAACAAAACTGAATTTAATGAATGACAGGAGAAAAAAAAGACAATATGAAACAGAGTAAAAAGGTACAGGTACCAAATTTTTCACCATAACATGTAATGCTGCTTTAAAATCTCTTGTTGCTGCAGTTTTAACCCCTCCCGCCACCATGCTGTCTTCACCTGGCACATTCCAGTGGTTTCATATTATGTAGTAAAGGTCTTTCCAAAACACCTTATGAAAAATCCAGTGAAAGCGTTGACAAGAATGCACATGCACACCCAACAATCATTTAAAACAGTTATAGCCTTTCATTTTATGGTCCTGATCCACTCAGCAGGAGTTCAGGCATAAAACCAGGTACAAACAGGTATCCAGTATAGACTAGAGGTTAGAGTAACAAGCTATGAATGAGTTTGGTACATACAGCAGACCTGGGTTTGATTCCTGCAACCTCAGCTTGCTTGCGTGCTGTGTGATCCTGACCCACTTAATCTCCCCAGCGCTCCCAGGTCACCCCTGAAAACAGGCCTTGTGCCTGATGGGTCTTAACTGGTTACCAAAGAATAAAATTAAAACAAATTCCACTCACATGCTTGCAGCAGACACTATCTACAAAGAGTCTACTTAGTTGCTGATGGTAGGAGTCCCCTTCCCCAGCAAGTAAGACATAGTTCAAATGAAAGCCTCCAGATGTTAAGTTGCGTAAACGGTGTTTGTACCAATTAACACCTGAGATATGGCATCTACTGCCACAGTGGATGGCACCATTCCTGCCAACCACATCAGCAGGGGGCACAGGGGCTACTGCCTAACTTGTCCCCCAGTCCACCCTGTTCCATATGTTCAGGCCTGCTTGTGAGCCAACGCTCACCATAGTCATCTGGGCCTCCTTTGCCCCTTGGGTGGTCTAGTAACCACCCTAACTACCCCTACCCAAGAGTAGCCAACAGGTCTAGTGGATCCCTTTCTTGTCCTGTGCCCCTCTGCACATGTTTGTTTAGGTGGTCCCTTACCGATCTACATCTCCCAGCAGCTCCTGAACTTATCGGTGCTCTCCTGTGACATTCCATAGAACTGCTTTTATCTTTTGTAATTTAGGGGTTGTCGCTACAGATGTCACTGCATTTTGTGAAGGTTACCATGCTGTGTGGATGACCCTGTAGGCCATTTGCATGAGGACCCCGTCCCTTCCTGGTTGCAAGTTGGCTCTTGACTATGCAGGAAGGGCTGCAACTTCTTTTGTGGCATGCTTGGGGTGCATCAGAGAAAGGACCACCACAAAGTCTTTGGCACAGTGAGTCTGAAATGATCCTTTGTGCTTGTGAATTGGGACCTAAATGTCGTATTTCCCAAAACTACATACACAATAAATGAAAGTTTTTGGGTAAAGTAAAGATCTTACAAACCTGAACATTTCCGATCTTTGCCCATTTTCTGATTTCCTTTTTCAAAAAGGAAAGTACCTAGAAAATTCAGAATGTTTGCATCTATCCCCCCTAGAACTGCAGCGCTACAGTTCAGCACTGCTATGTTCAGTACAATAGCAGCTCAAACTTCTAAGTGTATTTGCCATCACCATCCAATGGGGGTTCAAAGGTACATCTGTGACGTACACAATGCATCCTCTGCCAGACTCATGTGCATTCACTACCCAGTCCTGCCAGTCATACATGGGAAAGCACACAGGTAAGGTTGAGGTGTGCAGGGGTGTGACCACCCAACATGGCATTCATGATGCCACCTACGTATGGCAGTGGGCACCAATGGGGTGCATAACTTGTGCTGTGTGAAATCAGCCATAAGAGCCTCTGCATTCCCATCCACCTTCTTTCCCAGGGATGGATGGCACTGAATGAATGCAACTGGTCTGTGCCCAATTCTCCCCTTCCTCTCAGTGTCCAGGGCATGGGCCAGAGATATGTACATGCTTGTGTAAATGTTACCACTAGAGGACATTGCTGTCCTGTAGGAGATATGATTGTCTCCTATATGGGGTGCCATATTCCAGATACTCCTGTGGGAATGGAGCTGGGATTCCACTGGGTGACTGCAGTGGTTTTCCAATTTGAAGGCCAGCCACCACCACAGCCTTTCCTACTTGGTTGCTCTAGTCCTTTATGCTACTCTGTGCTAGTTTATGGGGCGGTCAGGAATTGTGAATGCTGTCAGCACACAAGAGTTATACAGCAGCACTGAGGGGTACTCTGTGGGACAGCAACTCATGAATTATGCATTTCAAGGCCTCTTTTTGCATAGGGCCCTACATAAATGTATTTCACCAGATTTGGTTGGTTCTGTGATCCAGCATCAAAGAATGCAGAAGTAAATTTCCAGCACCATAGCTCAGTGAACTGATGAGGTCTAAGTGGCAAAAAATCAAGATTAAATCATTAAAGTACAATTCATTACAAAAAACTATCTTAAAACATCATTTAAGGTTAAACCCTAACACCAGAAAAGTAAGGGAAAGTTAGATTAAACAGCAAATTCCCTGTGCCTTGGTGAATCTGTGGAGTAGTATTTTTTTGGGAGTTGAATGATCATGCAGTGCAATGTTTGTGTCACAGTACCCTAACTTCGGCACTGTCTTACCAGGCACAGAACAGCACTCATACACAACAGTGCTTGGAAAGAGGATGTCAAAAATAGGGCAATGTCAGTGGTGCATTGCGCAATCATTTAAATTCCAAGAAGACCAGGTCATAGATTCACCATGGTGCAGGGGACTTTTTTAATCTTAACATTACAGTTCTTTACTTTTGCATCATTGCAGTTCAAACATAAATGGTGCTTTAATGTAATTTTTTGCAATGAATAGCCTTACTTTTTAAAAAGAAAATTTAATAATTAATGCACACTACTTTAAATTGACAAGCTGTACCCAGTTACGATAACACTCCCATTCTTACCTGACCATGTAACAAATAGTGCTGGTAGTACAGTGGTATGCATACCCTCACTTCACTTTTGTGCCAAGCAGTCCTTTGTGTCCACTAGTACTGCTCCTCCTTCTCCACCCCCCGTTTTTTTTTTTTTTTGCCCTTCGCCAAATACAAAATTCATATCTTGTAGTCTTCTGCACATGTGTGAATGAAAAATCCTATTCTGGCTAGAACTTTCTTACTTTCAAGCATTTTTGTGTCAAAATTAAAAATGTATGCTAGTTCTCACTGTCTCTCACAACTAGACAGGTGTCTCATTTCAAATGCCAGTTGTCTTCCTTTCACTAAATACCATTTCCCCATTTTCACAGGAACAGAAGTGACATTTAAAACAATCACATTTTTAAAGATACCCTTTGAAATTGTTCTGTTTCAACATCTATTTTCAAAAACATTTATCTTTTTTTGACAACTGCGAAAATGTGTTTTGAGGCCCTCTGCAATAGCACACGCATGACATTCTTTTCTTGACCATAGTTGTTTAATCTGTACACATTCTTTTCCATATAGTTTTTTTTATCCCTCCTTGGCAAGCTTGGTGGCTGTATCTGCACTGTCCCATATCACTCGGCCATCCTGAATCTCCAGTTCTCCTCCAAGACTGGGTGGACCTTCGGTGCTTGCAGGGCAGGCTTCATTAAGCTCTGACCTCCATTGTTTTTCCTCCCCAGGCATGGCTGGATGTGCAATGAGCATGGCATGCATGCTCCACCTCCTCAGAGGTGCCTTCATGACTCCATGCGCCGGCCCTTCCCCTAACTGCAAGACTACATATGCGCTGCCATATGGATTCCTCCAGGTGGCAGTCGAGCGGTAAGTTGCAGGATTCCTCAGGGAAGAGAACTCTCCTACGGATGGTCAATCTTTCTCCCAGCCAAGCTCCCGAGCAATGTGAGTCCATTCCTGAACTCAGATCACCAGCATAGCAGCAGGGACCCTCTGTAACACTGGGCCAGCTCCATTTGTAGATACTTTTTGTCAGTATTTAAAATTTGTGTTAGTTATGGCCCCATCTCATGACCACATACTGTAGGTGTCACATTTGAAATTCCAACCATTTTGACATAGCTTATGGTGAGAGCCTGGATTTTCAAAAGAAGAAATAGTATACTTGTGAGGCTCAAAAAGTTATACAAGTGAAGATACCCTTGCACAGCTGCATACAATTTCAGTATGCACAACATTTTCAAAAATGTTGTTTTTTGAAGTCTTCTCCATGTTTTGCAGCAGCTTGTGCAGATTTTATTTTGTGTATCCACACAAAAATGCTATGTTTAGTAGTACCCATTGAAGTATGTTTGCACACCTGCACAAAAAGGAAAAATGCCAGGATATGCAAAAAAATGCACAACATAGGATATTCGCTGGGGCAAGGGTTTTCCCACTATCGGAGAGTTGTACACAAGGACTTAGTCCCTGTGCTGTGTCAGTCACTTGAAAATCAAGTCCCAGTTCTCTATTTTTGCAGATGGAGCATTTTAATAACCATGTTTTCACAGACGTACAGGTACTTTGAAATTTATTGATTTCTATATCAAAGGAAATTAAAAGATTAAGTGGTATGTCTCTAAAAATATTTTAAAAATAATTTAAGTGCGAAAAGGGAAGAGGGCTAGGTATACCATTAAAAGGGCAACTCACACTCCCAATGATAAACAAAAGCACACTTACCACTGGATCATATCTTGTGTGGAAATCTCTTTATTTAGTGCAATGCTTCTGGTACAATTTACAGCATGCTTCCAGATACAATGACCTAGCATTCCGGCTGATGTTTCACAACTCTTCTCTTGCTTCTACTGAGTTTCCTGAGATTTGAGATGTCCAGGCTAACAGGAACTCTCTTAAAGAGACAGATATTGTTAGCTACTGGACATAACTTGTCTTTTAACTTGATTGGTTAGGTTCATTTCATCTGCTTTATAAATTATTGTAGATTTCATATGCCCACAACAGTTAGGCTGGTAAAGTCCCCATAGGATAGCTGATAATACAATTTAAATATCTTAGGTTTGTATATATAATCTATTAGGATTCAATATTATCATTCATAATATTCAGTATATTTATAAAGTGTGGTTTCTATAGAAACATAGAAAATGATGACAGAGAAAGACCTACTGGCCCATCCAGCCTGCCCCACCCTATCTACTATTCTTGTGATGACCCTAATGGCCATCCTCTGCCCTTTTCCTTTTCCCCTTTACACCTCCTCCTTCCCTATAATAGTTTACTGATGTGTCTCTGAAATCTTGTTCTTTCTGTACTCACCCCCCACCCCACCCCCACGTCGGTCACACCTGCAAATGAGCCTCTTCAGTGTGCGTGCCCCTGTTACCAATTTTCAAATAAATAAATGAACAAACAAACAATTAAATAAATAAATAAACAAATACACAATAAGTCCCTTGTACCTATCTCACCCCTATTTGAATACACTCACTGTTTTAGTACAGACCACCTTCTCTGGCACTCCATTCCACCTGTACACCACTGTTTCTGTGAAAAAGTACTTGCAGACATCCATCCTGAACTTCCCCCTGCCAGCTTTTGTGTATTTCCTCTCATGTATTTGTTTGTATTAAAGGTGAACAGTTCACTAAAACTTACCCTGTTAATTGAATCAAGAAACATGTACATTTCAGTCATGTCTCCCCCTCTCCCTTTTCTTGTCTCCAGGGTGTACATGGTTAAGGTCCATTAATCTTTTCTCATATGTTTTTCTCCCTATCCCCCTGGATCATCTTGGTCACTCTATCAAAATCCTTCTGCAGGTGTGGCCTCCAGAACATCACACACAGTACTCCAGGTGAGGGCAAACCAGCAACTTCTACAGGGGGAAGGATTGTCTCCCTGCTTCTATTACTGAGCCTCTTTCCTATGCACTTCAACATCATCTTTTCCTTCCCCACTGCATTGTTGGGTTCTTGTTTCTGGTGTGTATTACCTTGCATTCCTTGCAATTAAATCTCAGCTGCCATATCCTAGACCACTTTTCAAGCATGTCCAAGTCCTCCCTCACTGCTCTGAATCCATCATTACTGCACACTCTTCTGGAGAACTTCATGCCATCCAAGAAGAGACAGATCTTTCCCTGACCTCCTACCCCTATGTCACAAATGCATATGTTAAATAGGATGGACCACAGGACCAAACCCTGTGATACTGCACACATTACCTCCTTTACCTCAGAGTGCTCCACATTTACCACCAACTTCTATGTTCTCCCCTTTAGCCAGTATTCCACTCAGATTGCTACCCTTTCATTCACCCTTAGTTCTCTCAATGCCCTAACTACTCTCCTACTTTCTTTGGATCTAAATTGCACATGCTATAGTGATAGCTGCTCTTTTTTTCAAAACAGAGCAACACAGTGGCCAAGCAGGAATGATATGAGTGGAATTTTGTCAGATAACAATGTGAACTTTTTTTACTGCATGCTACAAAAAACAGAACAACAGTATAACTTAGCATGCTGAAGGCTGTTCCCTGATATTTCTACAACATAAGTCTTAAAATGTTTTATCTACTGTATGATGGTCATCAGAACATTTGAAATCAACAAAACAATTATCCCATGATTATTCCCTTGATCATTCGTTTGTCACATGGTCCCACATAATGTCCCATAATGGAAATACTCAGTAAGGTTCAGATCCTTTTCATCACAGAAACATAGAATTTGTCAGCAGAAAAGAACTACTTGTCCCATCCAGTCTTCCCAGATGGTCCCAGCCTAGTCTGTCTCAGCAGACCTTAACTGGTCTCTAGTGACCCTCCCCTCCTCCTTGCCTATTTACTAATATTCCCCTTTGTCTATCCCACACATGCTTGAAGCCCCCCCCCTACAATTTTCACCTCCACCACTACTGCTGGAAGTCTGTTCCAGGCATCTACAACTCTTTCAGTGAAGTAGTCCTTCCTCACATCCCTCCTGAACTCCCCTTTCCCCCCATCCCAGCTTCATTGTATGCCCTCTGGTCCTGGTGCTCTTTTTCATTTGAAAGAGACTCAGTGACAACATGCATTATTATAGGTGTCACCATCAGTCTTAAAGAAAAAATAAAACAGGGACACAACATTTGTCATGGTGCTTTTTCTGCCAATGTAATAATACTGCGCTGGTTACAGTATCAATCCTATGACCATACAACTGTGCTAACATTTAGCAAAATATGAATTTTGTATGTTTTTATGCAGAGAAAACCAAATAAGTCCTACATCATCTACAAAAACATTTTGTCAGGTGTAGAATGTGGCAGTAAACATAGCAAAAGAATACAAAATAAGGCTCACCATGCTTTTTTTTTGGGGGGGGGCTGTAACTGATTTTTTAGTGACAGGTCTGGAGTTGGTTGGCTTAGGACAAAAGAAAAAACAAATATCAAAATAAAACATGCCAGAAGGCCAACCTAAAAATTCTAAACTATATGCATATTGACAGAGACCTTCAAATAAAATAAAAAGATCTGTATAAAGATGTGAACATACAGCATCTTGAAAGATGTAAAAGGCTACTGTTGAATGAGATTATTTTCTCACTGAAAACCTATTTAGATCCTTAACTAAACATCTATAATTGGGTAAATTCTTAAACTAACAATGTTTTTTTACAATTAAGAATGTATTTGTGCCAGTAAAAAGCCTTGAAAACTTTTTCAAGTGCATCAGAGAAATGTTATTCTGAATTACTATGGCACATCTTTACTGAACATGCTTCAAAGTCCAAAACAAGTTAAATCACTTGTGAAATGATAGTGATGATTTAAAGAATGTGGGGTTCATTCAAGAACAATCTATGTTAAAATAAATGACAACAGTATATCTCAGTTACAAAGGAACAAAAATGGCTGCTCAGAATGAATGGAGGGGCTGATGATGATAAACTACAGTCCAGAAACAAACAACTGCACACTTACCACAAAATAAAGCTGCCGAGGACACTTAAACTGCTGTATAAAGTGTTTTATTCCATCTAAGAAGTTAATGCAGTAACAACTGTTTGAATGACAGGACTGGAATGCCATCTCAGTGTTTCACATTTTAATACATGCTTATCAAGGAGCTACATAACTATTGAAATAAAGAAAAACAGTATCTCATAGTCTGTTTTTAAAATTTTTAATCCCTATAAAAATGAAAATAATCCAGCGATTTCTGTCTCAAAAATTCTGCTCCTCTGGAGCATGACCCCAAACTGCATGCAAACAAGTCAAGTCCGGTAAATGTTTTTTTTTTTTAATGTGTTTTGAACTTTTACTCATAACTTTGTCATTTTTTAATATTTTTACCCCAAATTTTCAACATGGTCCTTTTGACCCCTCCTTATAAACCAAGTAGGTGACATGTTTCAGATCCCCCCAAATGTGCTTTTGCAGTCACTCTGTGAAGTCATGATTAAGATAGGATTTAAAGCATTTCACTTGTCTTGATCTTACAGTAAGGTAGGGTCATAAAAACTATGTTGGAAATTTGGGTTGAAAATCTAGGAAAAAAGTTATGAAGCAATGTAGAAGTTCCTCAATGGTTATTCATAACTTTGCTAGAGTTTTTTTTTCCAGATTTTGATCCCACAATTTTCAACATATCCTCTTTTACCCCACCTCATGAACAAGACAGACACAACGTTTCAAATCCTCTTCAAAACATGTTTTTGTAGACACTCCTTTTTTAATTCAATATGTTTTATTAATTTTATATAAAAATACAAAAAACAAGGAGCAATGTAGAACAAAATAGCAAGGAATACAGATTGAGTGAGAAGTGACAATGATCAAATAAAGGAAAAAAGCAACAAAATAAAAAGCCCAGTACCCAACTCCCATCCTCCAATCTGTAGCTCTGAACAACCCATAACAGCAGCAGGATAGGCTTAATGAGTGATTCAGACTGAACAAAAACAAAAGGCAGTTTAAGAGGACAAGTTTGGAGAGATGACGGATAGGAGGGCATAAGGAGATGCCCATCTGCTTTGGAAAAGATAGGCATGCTTCCTCAAGGAAGCAATATGCTTTTCCAAAATAAATTCAGTTAAGATTTCCTGGTGCCATTCTAAAAATGAAGGGGGAGAGGCATCTTTTCAGTGATGAAGAATAACTATTTTTTGCTGTGGCAGCAATTAAGGACATATGGGCTTTGTGAATATTCAATAAATCAGAAGGAAAGTGGCCCACTAAACAAACAGAGAGAGATAAATAAGTCTTCAAAGCCTAGTAGCAGATACAAAACATTTTTAATAGAGGCCCAAAAGGGTACTATTTTGACACAATCCCACAGCATATGACAAAGATGCCCATCGGTTGTATTGCACCGGGATCAAGTTGGGATGTTAATTTACCCATCTTATGTAACATTGCTGGAGTTTAATAAAGATTATGCAAAACATTATACTGAGTTAGTCGAATCATATCCTGCTTTACATATTTATATAAATTATACCATATAGCTCTCCAAGTATCAATGTTATCTGGGATATCTAATGCCTGTGATCAGTAATAACAAATAGCTGAGGAAACGTGAGAATCTAAACTCTGAAACAGTTTATAAAGACTGGGGGTTGGGTGTTGTTGTGTTACCATTTGAAAACAACTATCAACAACTGCCCAAGCCATAGGCTTGGGGCTCATGTGTGAAACAATTGCTTGAGTAACCTGAAGGCATTTAAAGTAAGCAATACTCGGGAGGTGAAAGTGGGTCTGGATACCATGGAAAGACAGGAATTCATCTCCTTCTAAACTGGATGCAATAAAACAAGTTCTAAGTTGGGGACAGAAGGAGAAGGGTATAGGGCGATTTGCAGTTTTTATGTTTGGATTACCTAGAGTTGGTTGGGTCCCGACCTTGTTCTATTTCAAGCCCAGATATTGGTACAGTTGGGATCATACTTTAATGATAGGAGCAAAATTCAATAGGAAGCTGGGAGGCTTTAATATGGAGCAGGTTGGACAGAGGCAGGTCAACTTGATGAGAGATAGCTGCTTCAATCTCCAGCCACATGGGTGTATAAAGCAAAGATAGAGACTGGTCACTAACTAAACCCCAGTTGAGAAATTTTCTCACCTGCAGGGCACAGTAATACAGAAATACATTAGGGAGGGCTAAACCTCTGTTGGGTTTAGGAACTTTTTAATTTATAATAAGCTCTATGTACTGCAAGCCGTTTCCACAAAAAAGAATTAAATAGACTTCGCAAGTGGGAAAAACAGAATGTGTAAAGGTAAAGTCCTATCATGCCCAGGGGATAGAGACAATGAGGCAGGATATTCATTTTAATTATATTGATCCTCCCCAGTGGGACAAAGATAAAGTCAACCATCTCTCAAAGTCTATTTTAAGTGTATTCAGAAGTCGATTAATGTTTTCTCTAATCATAACTGGGATGGATCTGGATACTCATAAATCCAAATAAGCTAAAGCCTTGTGTTCCCAAGAAAGGCAGATGCTCCTTAAACTTTCATTTTTGTACGGGATTTAAAAAAATCCACTTGTCTCGATCATTAGCCTGAGTCATAAAAAAATGATATTGAAAATTCAGGGTAAAAATGTCAAATAGCAATGAAGTTATGAAGAAACATTACATGTTTTCAATGTTGACTCATAACTTTATTTTCTGATGTTTTTATTCCAACTTTTCAACCTAGCCCTTTTGTCACCCCACCTAATGAACATGACATAGAAACATAGAAGCTGTCTGCAGAAAAGGACCTCTTGGCCCACCTAGTCTGCCTTAAAGTCCCTAACTACTGTGCTACTGTAGACCCTATTTGATCTCCGGCCTTCCCCTCACCCTATTACTAAGGTCCCCCTGTGTCTATCCCATTCATGTTTGAATCCTGCTATTGTTTCTGTATCTACCACCTCTGCTGGGAGGCTGTTCCAGATATCAACCACCCTCTTTGTGAAGAAGTATTTCCTCACATCTCCTCTAAGACTCCCCCGCTTCAAGCTTCATAGCATGCCCCCTTGTCCTGGAGCATCTCTTTCTATGCAAAATGCCACCCTCCTGAACCTTGTCAATACCTTTGAGGTATTTGAACATTTTTGTCATGTTTCCCCTTTCCCGCCTTTCCTCCAGAGAGTACAATATTTAATTCCCTGAGTCTCTTCTCATAGGGCTTTTGATGTAGGCCATGCACTATTTTGGTTGCCCTTCTCTACACCACCTCCATCTGATCTATGTGTTTCCAAAGATGGGTTCTTCAGAACTGGACACAGTACTCCAGGTGCAGCCTTACCATCGATTTAAATAGGGTAACACTACCTCCCTCTTTCTGCTGGTGATACCTTTCCATATGCACCCCAGCATTTTCTAGCCTTTCCTATTGCCTTATCACACAGATTTGCTATCTTCAGGTCATCAGATATTCCTGTTTTGTGGTTGTTACCACCTCCCACCCAAGTTGATACTTTGCCTTTGGATTTCTGTGCCCCATGAGCATACATTTGCAGTTTTTAGCATTGAAGCCTAACTGCCGGACCTTTGACCAGTCTTTCATTTTTTTCAGATCGTCCCTCATTTTATTCCACCCCTCCTGGTGGGTTCGCTCTGTTGCAGATTTTTGTGTCATTGTTGAACAGGCATACTTTGCCTTTCAGCCCTTCTGCAATGTTGCTGATAAAGACGTTGAAGAGGACCAGTCCCAGTACTGACCCCTGTAGCACCCTGCTGGTTACCATGCCTTCTTCCGAGTGAACCCCTTTTACCACCACCCTCTGACTCCTGTTACTTAGCCAACTTCAAACCCAGTTTGCAGCCTTTGAACCTACTCCCAGGCTGCCCAGCTTGTTTACCAGTCTTCTTTGTTGCATGATGTTGAAGGCCTTTCTGAAATCCAGGTAGGTCACATCTACTGCTCCTCTCTGATCCACCCTCTTGGTCACCCAGTCAAAGAATTTGATCAGGTTTGTTTGGCAAGATCTCTCCCTTGTAAACCCATGCTGCCTCAGATCCTGTAATCCACTGGTCATAAGATATTCCCCAATCCTTTCTATTAGTATTGTTTCTATAACTTTGCCCTGCGACTGAAGTCAGGCTGACAGGTCTGTAGTTTTCTGCCTCCTGCCTATTTACACTTTTGCAAAGTGGGGCCACATTTGCCCTCCTCCAGTCCCCCAGAACTTCCCCCTTATCTAGTCATAGATTGAACAGGGCTGTCAAAGACACAGTCAGCTCCTCTTTTAGTTCCTTCAGTATCCTGGGGTGAATGCCATCTGGCCCCATTGTCTTATCTACTTTTAGTTTTGCTAGTTCCCTGAGGACGCTTTTCTCTGTAAAAGGGCTAGTGTCCGCCTCACTTCCACTAATGTTCTGGTCCCCTGTCTGTGGCCTGTCACCTACTCCTTCCTTCATGAATACTGAACAAAAGTACTTGTTCAATATGTCTGCTTTCTTTTGGTCCTCTTCCACACACATGAAAGGGGTTATTTTCAAATCCCACCAAAAATGTGTTTTTATGCTTGCACCACAAAATTATGTTTAGGCCAGGAGTTTTATAAATAAAACCTGTTATGTTAATAAGGTGGTGTCATAAAAATAATACATTTAAAATCTGGGGTCAAAATCTCCAAAAAAACAATGCAGACATGAACAAACATTGACATTTTTCAATGCTTACTCTTAATGTTGCAATATCTTTAATTTGTGAACCACATTTTTAACATACTATAATCATGTTTTTACCCCATCAAACATGGCAGGTTGTATTTTCAAATCCCCCTCTAAAACCTGTTTTTGCAGCCATTCCACAAAAAAAAGTTTCAGGTCCCATTTGATAAATGACACCTGTCATGTTCCTATACTGGGTTAATAAAAATTAGTATTTTGAAAATTCAAGGTCACAATCTACGAAAACAGCAATGTTATATTTAAATGTCTTCATTTCCCAATCAAAACAAGTTCATTATTATAACTCATGTTATTCATTTGTTAATTTTAGGCTCTGCATTACCTATGCCTATCAGTTACACAGCAAATACAGGCAAGCAAACATTTGTCGATGACTAAGGCATAAATAGCTATTGATGAGCAAATTTAACCAAAACTGGCAAGACCCTGGCTCCTAATCCAAAATGAGTGCCATCCAAATTTCATGTCTATACTGTATATCAAGAAATGCATGTGCTTTAGATTAAGGGTTCAAAAACTATGACTTTGCATGAAAGTACATTATCAACACAAGCTAGTATAATACATTTTAGTGGTGCTATAGTTATGGTCAAGCAGGCACTTTAATGCTAGCCAAAAGACAAATGTGGGCACCACTCTACTGGTAAATTACAAAAGTTTTATTGAATATTAAAAACATAATACTGTCCACAGACCGGGTCACTTAAAAAAACCTCGACTGGTTTTGTACTACTGCATCATCAGGGTGATGCAATAGGGTGAAACTGGTCAGGGATTTGTAAGTGATCCGGTCTATGGATGGTATATGTTTTTAATATTCAATAAAGCTTTTGTAATTTACCAGTAGAGTGGTGCCAGCATTTATCTTTTGGTTCTGTTGCTATACATCTGGTACACTCATACAGTGGAGCGGTTCTTGCTGTCCTGCTTTAATGCTAACCACTATTTTTGGCTGATTATAACTAGTGGTGTGCAAAGTTGCAGAAATTGTGTATGCAAAATAAATCTGTGCATTTCTCCAAAGTTGTGAAGTTAACAATGGGAATTTGTGTTGTTATTCACCAGGCAATTTGGTCAAATTTGTGTGGTGAAACTATGTGATTGGCCAATTCATGGTCATGTCACAACACAAATTGCATGCTACACCCCCTCCCTCACCCCAAAACATTAAATTTATTAATCCCCTCCCATCCCATGCTGGTACCCTGCTCCCCCTGCCCTAACAAATTCAGGCTGTACTGCAGCAATAAAAAGTAATTCCTACCATTTTCCCTACCCATGCTTCAAAACTCACTCCCCCCATATCTTCAGTCCAAGTCCCACTGAGCAAGTTATTGATCATTAAAACTAAGAGTCACCAATACTAAGTACCCCAGTCTCCCTCTCAGAATTTTCAGCCAATCAGGCTTTACTAGGAGCAGAGACGTCACTATTCATTCATTTGCATTACAAGAAGGACACAGAACAGAGCAGAAGCTCTGCACTGGGGGACCATTTTCTTTATTGCAAGTTGATTTTCCAGGCACTGGTAGGGACAGGAGAGCCATTTGGACCAGAAAGGGGGGGTTGGCTGGGGGACTGGAGTGTGTAGTTATGACGACTTTTAGTCTTGATGATGAGTGATTTACTCAGCAGAACCTGGGTCAGGGGCTGGGGGTGTAGTGTGCTTGGAGCACGTGTGGGGAAAGGGTAGGGATCACTTTTTATTGGTGCAGTGCAGCCTGAATTCACCAGGGCAGATGGAGGGGATGTTGCTAGCGGTGAATGGTAGGGAGGTCAATGAATGTAACATTTTTGGGTGGCGGTGATTTTACAGCACAGTGGGTGAAGGGAGATTTTTTAAAGTTCTGGGTCATAAAAAATGAAATTAGTGCAGTGAATTCATGAATTTTGTGAGTTGCAAATTTCCATGGATTCATACCAGCTTCGCTGGTGGATTAAAAATTCACATCTCTAATTATAACACAATCATCTTTTGACCTATGAAACTGAAAATTGGCATGCACACCATTTGTGGCAGGATCTCATAACCTGACATGCAGAAGTTGTACATTGTACATTTTGGTTGAGCCATTTCTAAATTATTGGGTATTAAATAACCTAAAAAATATGTTTTCTAAGACTATTTTCTCATTATCTATAGCTAAAAAGTGGCTTAGAAGTAAAACCTGAAACATTCCATGGACTCCCAATTCCAACACCAGAAGCCCACCCCAGTGTCAGAAAAACTGCACATTTTTGACCAGCCCAGTGGTGCTGAGGGTTGAAGCACTGGTCACCTCACTTCGCTCCACACCGGCAACCCGGGTTCGGGAATGAGCCCAGGTTGCCGGGGGTCGGCAGGGGTGGACTAGGATCAAGCGTCCAATTACAGATCTCCTAGTCTGGGGAAAAGGGAAGGGTGCATACTGTACTCTAGTGGTCCCTGGTGATGCCTGGAGGTACTGCAGGGGCGCGGGAGCCAAGGTTGGGGGGAACACTGCAGATGTCTGCATGCTAGTGCATGGATGTCATTGCATGCCCATGCCCCCATTGGGGATAGAACAGGGAAAAGCAGCGCAAGTCCACGGAAGCTTGATGGTCGCAGTTCACTGACCAGATGATGCCTGGAGATCGTGTGCCAGTAGTGGATCCTCACCAGACATGGGGGCTTGGGGGAGCCCCTCTTGATGGTGTAGCTGCCTATGCCAGTTGGGCATGACAGCTTCAGGGTCGGCAGTGGATGAGCGGTGGCTGAAGAATAGCAGGACTGTGGCTGCAGGTAGGAAAATGTTCAATGATGGAAAAAAAAGAAAAACTGTACATTTTTTAAAAGATGGCCACTAAGACTTCGCATTCACTGGCACACTAATGTCATTACAGTATCCCTAACTCCAAAATTGGAAGCCCATCACAGCATGAGAACAGTAGCTGATTCACACAAAAAGAAGTGGCCACTGAGAGTCCATCCCCGGTGGTCGACCGATGCCCCAGCCCTCAATTGCAACACCAACAGCCAACCTAGCTGTCAGAAAATGAGTTAGTTTTGAAAAATGTGGCCACCAAGAACTCATCCACAGTGGGACACTAATGTCCTGACCCCTGATTTTAAACACATGAGCCACCCCGATGTCAGAAAATTACTAATATTTAGAAGAAGAAAAAACAATTGTGGTCACTGTGATCCATTCCCAAAGGCACACTGATGCCCCTGCTATCACACCCTGTTTCTGAAACTGTAACCAAGCCACTGTGCTGTTGAAGACACCACAGGCTCCCAGCTGGTTGCTGATAACACCCTTCACTTACATCTGCAGCTGACCACCATCTGGAAAATGTAATACCAATCTCACAATTTATGAAATAATGTATGTGTATATTTCTTATATCCACAATGAGTTTTAGCAGCTGCCACTTTGTGGTTTAAGGTGGTACCACTGGATGACAGGGATGCTTGGCCAAGGGGCAGGTTGAAGGATGTGGTTGCCATTGGATGCCATATACTAATTCTATTGATGCTGGGTGATAGAGAGGATTGCTACTGGACACCAGGAGCTGCTTACCACAGGGCCAGGGTGAGGAAGAGGGTACCACTGTGCACTGTGCTGATCATTGAAACTATTGACAATGAAAGTCTCTGGCCTGCATTGCCAGTAAACTGCAGTGTGTGTCTGTTATTAAATATCCATTTTAAAAAAGAAAGAAAATTATTTACAAAACAAACTATGTTTAGACATTAGTTAGGTTTGAAACACAAAGCCTCAAAAGCTGGGAAAAGTGATATTTGGGTAAAAAAGTTCCCTGAGTCTTAATGAATGTGTGGTGTGGTGTTCCTGGGGTTTGTAATGATTGCTCACCACATTGATGGGGTTAACCTAATTTTCACACTCTTTCTCAAAGACTTTATTGTTTTAGTAAATGTCAGTGATTTGAAAAACAGTCCAAACGTTTTGATATTGCCAGCAATATGTCCAGCAATCATTCAAATCCCCAGGAACAGAACACTGCACATTCACCAATAGTCGGGGGACTTTTCTTTTACCCTGACATTGTATTTCCTTACTTTTGATGCATTGTGATTCAGTCCCCAACTTGTTCCTAAATGTACTTTTTTGCATGATGTTAAGATATGTTGTCTGATATTCAGCAATGGGCAGAAGCACAACTATGAACAATTTAGCTGTGTATGAGAGGTGTTATTTGGCTTTTGCTTGCTATAAACAAATAGAAATGAATAACATACAATCTATCTTTGGAACATTTATTTCTGTATAATCTCCAGGCAGTTGCAGCCATACTGTTGGCATATTCCTACAACACAACATTGTGATGTTGGAACTCAGTCATAGTAAAGGCTGAAAACATTGACTTACGGAAGTACCCCAGCTTCAGACAACAAACATGAAATTAAACCAGCACCAGAGCTGGCACTGGTAGACAGCAACTGATAAAAACTTTTAACAAGTAAAATACACCCATGGGCCCCATATTCAAAACTGTCAGGCTGCATTGTGCAAATACTTGTGCCGCGCAACCCGACTACGCCGGCACAAAATAATGGTATATTCAGAAGTTTATTGTTTATTGAAATCTAGGATTACAAATACCTTTGAGCCAAGGCTCTTTTACAAAGGTTCCACCTCAAGAGAGTACAAACATTTTAGGCTAAGCTACATTGGTCTATACATAGGCAAAAGAAAACAACATAAAAGACAGAGATTAAATAACATTATTCATTGTTCAGAATGTTGCATTGCTGAAATAAAGTAAGGAAACACATAGGTCTGGATAAGTTCAAGAGTTCTATAAGGAGTTGGGAAGGAGGGGTTGGGGGAGTGGGGGGCAGCAGCTGATGAGCAGCTAGAGCAGATTCACATCATTGTCAGGGAGCAAGGAGAAGGGAGGTGGGCAGCAGGGGAAGAAGAAAGTTAGGAGAGGCAGTCACAGGAGCTGGAGGAAGTGAGATGAAGATGTAGTCTTGATTTGAAAATGCCCAGTGAAGAGGTGGAAGTAATATCAGTGCTGAGGGCATTCATCCAGGGGGGAGCACGGTGCGCAAAGGATCTTTGTCCCAGTGATGTGTGGCATCAAGGAACTTGTAGGAGCTATTGTTCCGACCCTCTGGTTTTAGGTAGTTTGGAGATTGGGCTCAGAAGGACTTGGACACTAGGAGGGGTAATGCCCAAGATAGTTTTTTTTCGCCATCAGACAGGTTAGCTACTTAATTCAATTTGCGAGTTAAAGTCATCCTGATTGGGCATAGAGTTCACATGTATGTGTGAGTCGGTGGGCTCCAATGAGTAGGTGGCAGGCCTTGTTTAGGGAGGTCATTATGCGCCTAAGGGTGGTACTAGTGGCAGAGCCATAGATTATGAGGTCATAGTCTACAATGGAGACAACAGAGCTCTGGATGGCCATCTTTAATGCTGCCTGGGTGAGGTGTTCCTTGTTGTGGTAGAGGATTCCAATGCGTGCATTTACAACTCTGGCGACGTTATAGATGTGGGTCCCATATGACAGACTCATGGTCGAGAGTGATTCCTAGATATTTAAAGGATGATGCTTGTTCAAGGGTATGACCAGCACTTGTTATGATATCAAAGGGATAATGCCTGAGTTTGTTTTGTGAGCTGCAGAAGAGCATTGATGTAGTTTTTTTGTGGTTTAGAACCAGTTTATGTGAAGAGAACCAGTTTTCAATAGAGGAGAATGCTAGTTGAAGGTTGTGAGTTAATGGTTCTGGGTCTTTATGTGGGGTGAACAGCACAGCATCATCAGCATATAGGATAATTTGTTCAGGGCAGGATTGAGGGAGAGAGTTTAGGAAAAGACTGAAAAGTAGGGGGCTCAGTATTGAGCCCTGGGGTATGCCAGAACGGACTGGCTTGGAGTCAGAGAGTTGACCTGAGATTTTTTTACTCTTTGTGAGCACTGGTATAGGTAACTATTGAACCACACACTAGTGTCCAGGGAGAGACCGGCATTCAGCAGCTGTCTGGAAAGTAGTCCATGGTGGACAGTGTTGAATGCCTTGGTCAAGTCAATGAATATGGCTCCAGTTAGATGGCCTTTGTCCATAGAGTTGTGAAGGGCTCCAGCGAACTTCAGGAGGGCTGTTGAGGTGCTGTGCCCTTGCCTGAAACCGTGTTACTGAGGACATACGATGTTGTATTTGTCTAAGTAGACTGAAAGCTGGTCTGCTACGATGCGCTCGAGGGCCTTGGAAAAGGGGGGGCAGTATAGAGATCGGCCGGTAGTTTCCCAGGATTGACTTGTCGCCACTTTTGAAGACTGGAGTGAAAATAGCAGGTTTCTATTTGCTAGGGAATTGACTGAGGTTAAGTGAGAGGTTGAAGATTCTGGTAAGCGGATACAGCACTTCCTCTATGGTAAGGGATAGCAGTTTCAGGTCCAATGTGTCTCCACTAGCTCTGGACTTGGAGACAGCCCTTTTTATGTATTTACGGACTTCAACTGCTTTGACTTTTTTAAAGTGGAAAGGTGGATGGCTTGAGAGGGTAGGGAGGGAAGTTGATTCGGGTGAGTCAGTTTCTGAGAAAAAATCTGGGGGGAGGACACTACTGAGGTCCGTGAAAGCTGCACTGAAGGTGTTTGCTATGACCAGCGGGTCAAGGGTGGTAGTACCATCAATAGTCAGTAAGGTAGGGTAGGATTTGGACGGTTTCCCTGTAATCTCCCTTAAATTGTCCCAAAAAGCTCTCCCATTTCCCCCAGGTGTTGGTGAGGGCTTCTTTATAGTAGGTGCTCTTTGCCATTCATATTTGCTTCATGCAGTTGTTGCAAGATTGTTTGTAAGCTTGAATGTCTGGTTGGGCATCTGTGGCCCTGGCGATTGCCCAGAGGTGGTCCCTTGCTTTTAGCTGGGTCAGTAACCCAGTAGTAAGCCAGGGACTGGATAGTGCCTTGACTTTTCGCTTTTTTACTGGGGCGAGCGAGTCACAGGTGGCATTGAACGTGATGATGAAATGGTCAAGGGCCGAGTCTACATCCTGCACATTGTATATGGGAGACCAATTTTGTTGCCTAAGACAGGATTTTAGGTGGGTCAGTTTGCCACGGGGTAGGACTCTGCTGGAAATAGTTAAAGGGGGAGGCTTGCGAAACTTATTAGACCAGTTGCAGATGACAGGAGAATGGTCACTGAGGGAGTCAGAGAGGACAGTGATGTTGTTGATGTGGGTTGGGTGACTGGTAAGGACCCAGTCCAGGAGAGTGCTGGTATCTGACTTGTAGTTCTTCCTCGTTGGGGAGTCGACCATCTGTGTGAGGTTGCACTGTAATATGTGATTATGCATGTGTGGCAGAATATCCTGAATATGTGTAATCACATAGTGGGAGGTGCAAGGCACAGCAGGTGCCCAGAGCCCAGTGCAGGGCATATGGACATGCATGATGCAAAGCCACTTACACGGCATGCAGATTTGCAATATTCAGCCAGGATATGCAAATGGTCTCATTGCACTGTCAATGCCCAAAAAGCACATTTGCATCTCATTACAGAAATGTATTCAGGCCATTTGCATACCATTGGCATGCACAGTTCCAGCATTACAGGGCAGCACTACCACTCCACAAAGGTGATCAGGAGGTACTGCAGCTTAGCAGGCCAGTGTGAATGCATGGTTGTTTGTGAGTGGACTGCACTAGCCTGAGTACAGCGCTACATACCTCCAACCCCTTAGCACCCAAATGTGTGCCAAGGTGTGTGACACAGCAGCAAGCATGACAGTGCAAGTTCAGAAGTGCACCAATGTTGCTCCTGTGTATGTGCGGACACCTAGCATCTCATAGTATCATACAAATTTGCATTACAGTCCCAGTGGTCGGTGTGTAATGTCACCCACTCTATGTGGGTCAGAGGGTGTCTGAGTAATAACATGAGTGCCATACCCCATACTGTGTGACAGTTGAGAGGTTTGCATGGCCATGTCTGTGCACTAGGTGGCCACATGTACACTGGAAGGGTCCGGTGTCCTTGTGGCATGCCCCTGCCACCTCCAGGCCACAGGTAGTGCCAACTCTGCCCCACGCTGCTCACAGTTGTGCACTGTCCACCACCAGTACACCACAGTGACCTGAACCCAGGGTCCCTGTGATATTGTCTCACTACAGGGATGGCATTCGTGACATGTATGTGGTTCCTGGTAGTGTGGGTCTGGCACAAGCACGCTGTGTGCACCTGTGGTGTTCCACTGTAGGTGTGTGCCAGTGAGCTGTCCCTGACCCATGCCATTTTGCCACCATTACCACTATGCATCCTGCTCACTGTTGTCCTAGACACCACCATGGGCACATGCCTCCACCGGGTGGCACTCTGATGACCACATGGGTGCAGGCCATAGCACCTGGTACATGTGCCACATCATAGCTGCCTGCTCCGCTGATGTGCTAGGGGGGCACCTGACTAGCATGTGGCAGCTGGGTGTCCCCCAACCTGGGTGGGATGAGGTGGTGGCTGACTGGGCATTGCCAGTGATGTCACCCAGCAGCACCCAGCAGGTGCCTAGCAAGCTGGCTCAATGTGGCCATGGCTTTGGGTACTACCATTCTGATATGACTGCTGTGTGGGGGTGCCTGGAGCACATTCTGGTGCACCTCCGAGGGCTGTCTTAGGGTTGCCTGTCTGCAGTTCTACAGCCTGTCTGTGGGTGGCTGGCGGATTTAGGCCATCCCCTTACATACCTAACTTTGCACAGCACAGTTTTATGATGCATGACACATGCGCCACGCATTTTCGATGAATATACACTTTTGTGGCATATTCAGGTGCCCATGCTTTTTATGCACTGCATACATTATTTCTGCACAATCACACATTTAGATATGCACTACTGATCTCTCTCTTTCGAATATTCCATGCATTTTCTGGGATGCGCCACACATCTCCATTTTGGGCCACTCATCTTCTTTGAATATGTGGGCATATGTGTATAAATTAGGCTTCTTACTCATACAAAACTGAAATTTTGCATAAGTACAGCTAGAGTAGAGTAATATAAGGAATAAAGTACTCCAACTGTAAGTATACATAGCAGGCTGTAATGGCACCTTCAGATTCTACTAACAAATTTAAACCACTTGTGCTTCACTCACATTGTTTAAAAATATCACCAGAACCCCATCAATGCCAATAAAACCTTATTATGTATGCTTACAGTAGGATTACTTTATTCCTTAAATTACTCTAACTTTAGTTGTACAAAATTTCAGTTTTGTATGAATACAGTTTTCAAAATATATGTGTGTGATGGTGAGCACCATATATATTTATATAACACGGAGTTAATATGGTAGAATAACAAATTATATATTTGTTGTTGACATATCTAACCTCAAGATGTCCTGATATCTTTGCTATTGTGTATGTCAAAATCAATACCTTGAAGGTTGAGTACGTTATAAAGGAATGCTGAAACAATCACAGCTTTTACAATGCTGATGACATCACAAAGAATCCTATGCAGAAATGAAGCCAGCAGTCGGAATCAACAAGATACAGCACATCAGATTTAAAAATGTGTAACTAGTTACCCAATGTTGTTTAAATCAAATACACAGTGGCCTGACTAAAATGAATGTGCAGTTTATCATCACAGGTGAGAGAGAGTGACTTTTATATAGCCCACTTGAGCCTCTGGAACTTCAGAAATGGGGCTCAAGAATGAAGAAAGGTGCTTGCGCCAGAAAAGAATGATGCAAGGAGCAAGCTGAATCAAAACTTGGGTCAATTCTGATTTTCTAATGCTGCTTGCATCAAAGGTGGAACTGCTTGCACCAAAGGGGCTTTTATCAGGCTTGTGTGTCAAGAAAAATGTGTGTGCCATGTTGCAGTAGAACTTGCATCAAGAAAATGACACACCATCCCCTTTTTTTTGAATTTTCAAAGGTGGACGCTGTTGACGCTATGCCGAAGGTAGCATGCACCTGATAGACCAGCCAGTGCTGGTCTAACTGACACTGGCACATATAAAGGAGAGGCTAAATCCTGTAGAAGTTTGGTTATAGAGACCATATTTCCCTGCAGGACTGGGTTGGAGCATTTGGGGGGGTTTAACATGCCATTGTTTGGCCATTTCATCTGCCATATTTTTTGACTCAGCTTGAGTCAGTCTCGCCCCATGCATCATCTTTTTGATGCAGCTTGAGTCATTTCTCACTCCATGCATCTTTTTCACATAGCATGTACTATTCTTACTCTATGCATCAATCATCTTTTTGACTCGCTTTGAATCATTCCGATCACTGCATCATTTTTTGACTCAGTGTGAGTCATTCTCACCCCCTGCATTGTTTTTTTGGCTCAGCTTGAGCCACTCACTCCCCATACATTTTTGACTCAGTCTGTGTCATTCTCTCCTCATGCATCATATTTTTGTTGCAGGTAATCTCTTGTATCACCTTAGAAGACTTTGCCACAGAGAATGCTTTTCTTGCAAAATACAGCACACAGTATTTGGCGTACCTGGATCTGATGCAAGGTGGTTGTTTGATGCATTTTGCACCAGTCTAAGGGTCCTTTGAAAATCCAGCCAGAGGTCGTGAGTTACAGTATCAACTTAAGTAAGCAATAATTTCCAACAGAGTGGGTGGTATTGGGTAATACTGGACTGCCCAGGGGCGTAATGAGGTCTGACGCCACAGGTGGAGGGCCTTATAGCCCCTGGAAGGTCCGATATTGCCCAATACTGCCCACCCTGGAGGATATTATTGCACATAGAAAATGGGCATCTGTGTCATGTTTAATTACGTAATAAAATAAGAAAGGAAATTAGTTTAAAATTAATAAAAAGTCTAGAAAAAAACTTTTGCTGGTAAAGCAGTACCTCCTTTTTTTATGCTGTTGCATCTTCTTGTGTTTGTCCTCCCCATAGAGCCATTCTGTTGCAGTTACCCCCACACACACAACTTCCAGATAAAACCGCAACTGGAACCCCCCCCCATCTTAATTGTAGCAAACTACAGTAGTAGACACATTTTCTAAAAAAAAGTAAGACAGAGAATAAAAGAAGACTTTGTGCCATCTTCTCTCCTGACCTATAAGTTTTATACTTGACTCTGGCAGATTGGACTGCGCTCTCGCTCTCCCTCCTTCAGCTGTTCACCAATGCTGTTTAGGTTTAAAAATAAAAAAAGAAACACTGCAGCATTTACTTTTGCAGTGCTGGAGATAGAGAATTCATCCTTTCTCCCAGCCGCAGTCATATCCTATGGCAGCACTCTCCCAATTGTAGTCTTGTACTGTGTGACAACCACTGCACTGCTAAATTAATGCCGAAAATGCTGATATTAAAGAACAGTTGTGGCTCAATGTTTTGTTTTTTGTTTTTGTCTATTGACTTCAATTTGAAGGCATAACCCTTCCCCCCTGCCAATTCCATCCCTAACGTATGTGTTAGCCTCCTGTCAAGCCTCCAGTGCTGAAACAGGCCATCAGCATGATGATTTTGGTTGACTGTGTAAAGATTCTTGATAGCACAGTCCATTTAAAAATAACATTTTTTTTTCTTTTTGTTGCCAGACTGGGGAGCAAGTGGCTTAATGAAAATGGTGCAGTTTGGTGTGTGGCGCTACAACCTACTGGACTCCACCTGCTACTGTAACATATTTCAGGATGTGTGCTGCTGGCTTAGGACTTTGAATTCAGCCGCCGGCTTTCCTGGGGCGAGATGATGGGGTTATGTATTGATGCTGTGCAGCTATTACTGAGAACACAGGTGATCGCTAGGTTTGTAGATCTTGTACTTTACTTTTTGAGGATGTGATATTGCTTTTTTAGGGAAATGTGACATACTGCTGGATTTGGAAGGGCTGGGGCAGAGGCTTCAAACTCTCCCACTAAGCAGCGAGAAAAAAACACGGCAGCTTTTAAAATACAATGTTCTAATTGCTTGATGATCTTGGTGATGAGGTTTATGGCAAAGCTGGCACTTTTAATGCCCAGGCTGTATTGCCTGATAGACGCCCAGCTTGCCAGTGCTATCAACCAATCAGAGTCTGTGGATTTTCTTGCTCATTTTCTAATGTATTTTTAAATGTGGCAACTTTGTGCAAAGACACCAAGAGTGAGAAATTCAAAAGGG
>CM028135.1:299967500-300010000 GCA_016271365.2 Neoceratodus forsteri
GGTCACAGTGATGTGTCATTGGGGGGAAGTCCATGATGAAGTGACAGAAGGAGTGAAAGAGGGTGTCTAGGCTGGCCAGGTTGGATGAGGGTGCAGTGCCATAAACCACTTTGCCATAGTCAAGTATAGGGAGAATCATTTTATGCACTATTTCCCTCCAGACCATAGTGGGCATACACCCCTTGTTGCGATATGGAGCACCCAGTTTAGGGTACAGTTTTTTGTGTAGCGATTCTATGTGTACTGAGAAATCAAGGTGTTGGTCAAGCCAAACTCCCAGGTATCTGAATGAGGTGCAAGACTCCAGGGGGGACCCGTCCATGGTATGGAAGGCTGGAGGATCAACTTGCTGGGAAAGACGTGTTTGTGAACCTAAGGTTAGGGATACGGTTTTCTTTGACTTTCAGAATAGTTGGTCTGACCTGAACCATTGCTGTACAGCACTGAAGTCCTGTTGTAGTACGTCGGACATGGTTCCTGTGGAGGAGCCAGAGGTATATATTACGGTGTCATCTGCGTACATTTGTGTGGTTGAGTTTGTACAGGCCAGTGGGAGGTCATTTAAGAATATAGAAAATAGCAACGGGCCCAGGACGGAACCTTGGGGTACCCCCATGGTGACTGGGAGAAGCTGATGTTGAGGCAATTCTCACTGATTGGAGTCTGCCAGTCAGGTAGCCCTGAAACCAGCTAGAAGCAAGGCTGGAGAGGCCTGCGTCATTAAGTTTTGCTAGTAGCTTGGTGTGGGAGACGGTGTCAAAGGCCTTGGCCAGGTCTATGAAAATTGCCGAGGTGATAAGCCCCTTGTCCATACCTGAGGAGATATCATCGGTGAGTCTTAGAAGGGCAGTGGTAGTGGAGTGAGACTTGCGGAAGCCAGACTGATGTGGGATGAAGAAAGAGGTAGAGTCAAGGTATTGGAAGAGTTGGGCAAGGGCGAGGTGTTCCTGAAGTATGGCCAGTATTGGGAGTAAGGAGATTGGGCGGTAATTATCAGGTGCAGAGGGATCACCACCCTTTGGGAGGAGGATAACAACCGCCTGCTTCCAAGTGGCTGGGATTTTAGCCAGGGAGAAAGAGATGTTGAGGAGGCCAGCTAATTTATTTATTTATTTTTATTTATTTATTTAGCTTTTGTTAACTGGGTAAGTGCACTAGCCATAAAATGACTATTTTCAGGCATGACCAGAGAGAGTACAGACATGCAGAAACTTAAAAGAATAACAAATTATAAGTGCTTTACATACAATGAGTTAAAGAGGATACAATATATCAGAACATACAAAGTAAAGCGCTTCACATACAATGAGTTAAAGTGGATACAATATATCAGAGACATACAGAATGGGTCTAATGGTGCGACAATGGTGGGGGCTGATAAGTGGAGTAGTTTAGCATCCAGGCCTGAGGGGCATTTGCCTTTGTTGGGGTCTAGAGCACGTAGAGCATGTAGGACTTCAGCAAGGGTGACTGGAAAGAAGGAGAATGTGTTGGCAAGGGGGGAGTTCTGGGAATTTGATGATGAGCTAGGCATGGGCGGGGTGTGTGGGAGGTTGTGTAGGAGAGACATAGTGCTGCTGATAAAGAAGGTATTGAAGGCAGTGGCAACCTCGCTAGAGTCTGAGATGGTGTTGCCATGGATGGATAGTGTTGGGGTTGGAGGCTGGACTGGTGGAGAGAAGAGGGATTTAATGGTTTTCCAGAAGTTTGTGGGGTGGCTAAGGTTGGAGTAGAGAGTCGACTTGAAATAGTTCTATTTGGCCTGCCATATCAATTTGGTGCAGGAGTTGCTGTACTTGTATATAGTTGTGCAATAATGCTTTGACCCACCCATTAAAATATCAGTCATACATAGAAACACAGTGACCAAGAAAACTTGACATCAGAAGAAAGCCTCTACAGTTAATGCAGTCTACCCTGTAAGGCAGTACATGCACCCTTATGGTCCCCCCCCCACACACACACATATGCAGGAAGCACATGCTTATCCAGCTAAAATAGTTTGCTCTTCTGTTTTAATTAAAAAATAATGAATTATGTAAGCACATATATAAGCACAACAACTTAATTTGGTTCAAGGTCAGTTGGCATTCATCTGTATCCCCCTCCCCTGGGTCGTGCCTGAAAATAGGCAGGATTTGTCTAGTGCACTTACCCGGTCAACAAAAACTAAATAAATAAATAAATAAATATACCCTGGCAGAAGAATATGGGGCACCAGACACATAGTTTGTGTAATGGCCTACAGGTCTTTAGCAACATTGAATTCAACCATTAAGAAGTACCTTTTTGTCCAAGAAGAAATCACCGTTAATTTTATATTGCTTTTTAATAAATGCAAATGGTGTGTTACTAAAGAAAATTGAAAATGTTTAAAATGATAAAAGCAGGATGGCTCTGGATCTGGGTATGTGATGGGGACTTAGTAAGTACTGACTTACAAATGATATAGTCAGGAACATGCATCACATATCAACAATACTTGACAGTCTACTTTGAAAAGCCCTCAAATGATTAAACATAAAACATAATTTTGCATTTGATTGCAGATAATGATAAGCCATGATACCTAACAGACTACAACTGGGTTCAGAACCCTAATCTTTTTGTGGTTCATTTATTTACTGACATATATTTAATTGTGGTTTTAAAAAGCTCATAAATGACTGGATTTGCTGGTTATTATCTACTGAATTTTCTATCTCAAACTTCACTGGCCCTAACTTTGACAAATTTTATTTCACATTTGTCAAAGGAAATAAAGCTGACAGCATTACAGGGGCTGTGCACTAAAAGTAGTATCTCAGTTCCTACAGTCTGTCCAACCCTTACTTCCCTAGAGAAGTATTAAATCTGGGCCTTACTCACTGCTTTGTCTGAACGCTATATTTTGTCTTCTCTTTGTACCTTTGATATTTATTTCCATGTTAAGTCAACCTACCCTTCCTCTCATGTATTACTTTGTTTTATTTCTGTTTTTGACTACTCTTATTTTTGCTAATAAATATTCACTACACCAAATCATCCTGTTTTTAATATGCCCAGTGCATGTTCACTGTGCTAACTTCTCAACAGATTGAGTGGACATTCCCCAGTTGCAGTGCAGTCATAAAATTCAGGAACTTATAAAATCCTACCTTTCCTCTCCTGCCATCAGTTCTGCTACAGTATATTTCCAGCATCCCCCTCTCCCCCCTCCCTGCTTCAGCAGCTCAGAGCAGAGTCACAGCTCCTCCCTGTGGTATCCAGATTGGATTACTTTGGCATTACACCAGAGTTCCTCTCTCTCTCTCTCGCTTTCTCTCTCTCTCTCTCTCTCCCTCTCTCTCTCATGCTCTGTATGCAGTCCTGTGGACGCTGTTAATCTATATTCCAAAACTGATGTTCTGGCATGCTTTAAGGTGCTAAGAGGTTGCCTAAAAACATCCCATTTGGTGAGAAAAACAGAAATGTTATAGTTGAATGAACTAGATGAGAATCGTGGCTTTGCTAGATGGGCTGCAACATGTTTGTCAATTTATTGCAGTTAGATTTGCAGTACAAACTACTCCAAATGATGTACAAAAAAGGTCTTCTTATTTGACAAGGACACTGCAGCAACACCAAAACCCTTACTGTAGGTAACTTTGATCTTCTTTAGTGCATAATGTAACAAAAACCAGGTGATGTGCAATAGGAAACTAGACAGGCTGGGGTTGATTGCAATAAAATAGTATATGTCATTCTGGACTATGTAATAGTAAAATTAATCATGTTTAAATTTCTGAAACAGGAACACTTTAGCACAACACTATTGGTTTATTCATTAGGCAATGGATATGGTATTGCAAGCCCCTATTTATTAATCAAATACCAATATATTTACTTTATAGTTTGTTAGCAATCTTATTGATTGTCATAAATAGATCATCTATCTATTAATCAATAATTTGTTATCCATTATCAATGACAGTCTGATCTTTCTAAGAAAACACATTCATTATAATGAAAAAAATATTATTTGTCTTTAAGTCTCGGGTTCAAATGATTACTATAAACATTGTCATATATTTGCCATTTGCATTGTAAATGTTAAAGCAAGTGAAATGTTTAATATGTAAGATATAGGGCAAGCTCACCACTAAAAGGTACTGTTCACATTACAAAGACAATGTGCTGTCTTTTAAAGTATGCCAGCTTAAAAGTCAGACTAGAAAATCACAAAGCAGAATAGGTTTTGAAAAAAACCCACTAGCCACGATGAAGATATATAGCAGTAGGAAACAGTTCAATAACTGTTCAATGTAGAGACTGTAGCTGCAGAGGTACAATGCTTGCATCACATAAATGTACAGTATGAAGGAAAGAATTAACTAATTTGCAAATGGAAAGTTATGAAGCAAAGTCATTTTGCCTTGCTATACTGGTGATCTGGTGCCCTGTGAAATGCTCCTGACACTGCTGTTCATTAAGGCAGCATTATTGAGCCTGCTTCTCCAGGTTCATTAGTGATTAATTTAGACAGATATTTAACTTAACAGGGTAAGCAAATAAACAAAGAATCATTTCCCTGCCTCAAGGTTTTTAGACCTTTAATTGTTTTTGTGCACTAATTATCAAGATAACACCTTTTAGTTCATATACATTTTTTCACGCCTTGGCCTGAAATTTCCAGAGAAAATTAGTCTCTTTGAAAATTGTTTTGGGGGTGACAGGGTTAAAGTTTTCCCTTTAACAGTCTACACACAAAGAGATTCCTATCATCGCTAATGTTATTAAGAACATAAAATACAGTATATCCACGCAGATTTGTAAAATATATGTGTGGGAGCAGGTAGTACCAAATTACAAAGGACCTCTTTTGTTTTGTGTTTAGTCTGAGTAACATCTTATAAATTATACTTATGTGAAAAGAGCTACAATTTTTTGAAAGATCTAAAACTTATTATAAAATGAAGCTACTATCTGAGCAGAAACAGTATTTTACTGTAACGCTAAGAACATTGGGAAAATTACTTCCAGAAATGATTCACTCACTCAAACAATATTTCAAAGATACATTAGTATATGTCTAGTTTTACAACAATGTAGAGATAACACAGTTTACAACCTATGGTTTTAATAATTAATTAAAACTGTAACACAGCAGTCTAAACTCCAAAAAATCTGATTGGCTAACCAAATTCTAATAGGAGTACATTAACTTGTGAAAATCCTTGAGTAAGATGCCATATTTAAAAAAATGCTCTGCAAGGTCAATTTTTTTGTAAATAAAACAATGTTTTTTAATATTTTAAAATGTTCAATTTTTACAATATCAGTAAGGTGTTTGTGGGCTGAGAGTACTCCTCCCAGGGCAGTAGCATTTTGTTTTGCTTCATTCTGTTTATCACCCCCAGTGGGTGATTAATTCTCAATAACCTAACCCCTGGTCCTGCCTAATTGCATAATTTATAATCAACAAACCAACAGCCTTTATTTAAAAATGCACACATAGAGATCTTTTCTGACAATTTGTAAAGCTGAATAGCAATTATAGCATTTAGAATCAACTGTCTGAAACCACTGCCAATAATGTTATTGTAAATGTCAGTATACAGTCTTGCATGTCAGGTGTTCCATAGATTTCCTTTCAGAAATTATGGTACAGTGTATTATAAATCACTTACACAATTTCAGCCAATCAGCTGTGAGGCCTCATATTCTGCATACTGTTGGTGTCCCATGCAGGAGTTTCAAGTGGAAGATTCTAGTTTAGTGGTGTGGAGGAAGATGGTTGCATTCATGTTTACCTTAAATAAAAAAAGAACTGAAAACATGATATGTCTTTCTAGGAAACTAAGATTTGTAATATGTCTACATGTGTAGTGTTTGTGATTTGTCACTAATGGAAAAAGAGCATCATCTTGTGCTGTTTGGGTTAACAGTACCACTCTCTTCGATTTGCAGTTCTCACATCCAAACAGCATGAGAGGATGTTATTTTTCCTTGAGACACCCCATACTACACATATAAGTATATAGCAAAGGCACCCAACTATCTCACTCATACACAAAGCCCAGTTCTTTGTTAGCAAGTTCAACTTGTGGCACTTTCAACTCAGTTATAAACATGGAATAATTATTCTAGAAAAATAAAAAAATTATTATTGATAAGAATTGGTTATTATTCTAGAATGTTGATTGTGAAGATGGACACTATATTCATTTGCTATCAACTTGAACTCCTCTACTAACTTTATTCTCTTTGTTAATCTTTCTAATAAAAGTTTTCCAGTTATAACAGAGTGGTATAAACTACAGAATGTGCATGAAAGGTTAAAGAAACATATTGGCAAAGCATGGTTACAGGCAAGGACTAATTTTACTTTCAGTAGAATTTTTTTTGTCTAAAAAACTTTTGATCAGATTTTTTTTATTATTGATCACATATGAAAAGTACCTGTGTGCTCTTGTCTAATTTCACTGACACCTGACAACTGGAGACTGAAATCTTCTGGGCTGTTTGGAATCACCTGATTGCTGATTTTCCTGTGTGAGGTGTGACTGGAAGCCAGCAGTAGCTTTGTATGTTTGTGTTGTCCTGCTGGGTTAATTTTGCTCTTTTGAGGACTTGGTTATTGGACATCAACATCTGCAGTTTCTACTGACTTTGTTGGTATTTGTGATCTTTGTTTTGCTGATCAGTATCTGGTACTTGCTGAAGCTTGGATTCCTCTGTAATGCTGTCATCTACTTGAAAAGCCTAACTTTTTGGAAATACATTTTTGCTTGATTTCTGCTTTGTATACATTCAAATAAAAAACAAAACAAAAACCTTTTTCTGTATTGCAAACAAATATCCTAGGCATCATGTTTGGCATCTTATGACATTAGTCCACAGCAACCAGTTGTTCATAATAAAATAAGAGAAGTCATGCAGAATGTGGAACCTTCCAAGAAGCTAAGTTCTAAATGTTACTTCTATTATAGTTTTAGGGAAATTGAAATTGTCTAATTATTATAAGGCATTTCTTTTTTCTTTGTCATAGGAATCAATGTAGCTGTGGCAATATAGGCTGAAGTGAGTGATGGAATCAATGTAGCTGTGGCAATGTAGGCTGCAGCGAGTCAAGACCTCTTATCCTAGTATCCCATGCTGCTAAGTTACTTAACCTTAGGCAAATAGCAATGGCATTTAACTGACTGAAATGGAGCATTGGGTAAGTGAAGAGATCGTTAGCTGTAGGGATAGCAAGCACTCATCTTCAATGTTATGCTTTGGAGAAGGAGAAGGAGACACTTCCATATTGTAGGACCTTCAAGGAGCTCCATGTTCAGCTGACAGCACTGAGGGAGGAAACACTCCAGCTGTGACTCCAACTAAGCTTGTTCCCACCCCCTCATCCTCACTCCTCAAAGGCTCACTGGCTCACTGGCACAGGAGGTGGATGGTGGTGGGGAGTGGGAGGAGATTGGGTGAGGGGGATAGTGACACAGCAGTCAACACTTCCCATGAGGTACAAATGGCAAACTGCTTTGCACCTTTGGAAGAGGCAAAGGGGCTTGACTGGGGTGTTTGTGACCATTTGTTAGTAGGTACTGACTGGAAGGGAAAAGTGGTGACACATGGGGCAAAGTCGGCAGATGTTAGTAAGGAAGATTCTAGTGATAAAAGACTCTATTGTTAGAGGGGTGGAGAAGATGGTGTGCCAAAACAAATTCCACTGGTGGAATTTCCGTGAAATTGCAAATTTTGCTGCCATGAAAGTTTGGAAATAATTTTTGCAACTTTCATGGAATTTCCATCGTAAAACTGCAGAATAAATAAACAGACGCGGGTTAATTTCTTAAACTGTGGGAAAATAAATCCACAGAATGGATCATTGCCAGTGGTCAGTTCTGAAGCTTTTTTTTAAACTGTAGTTTAATTCATTAATCCATCCCCTGTTGATAAGGGGTCCCAGTAAATAAATAAATAAAAAAAATTCCAATCCCTCCCTTGGACCCTCCAGGTGTCTAGTGGCTCACCACCAACCTATTGTGGGTCCTAATTAAAAAAACCCTTGTCCCTGGTGTCTAGAGGTTTCCACACCCCCACCCAGGGATCACAGCCTGTGGGTCCTGGTAAAGAAGAAACAAAAACTTTGATCCCTCCCTGATGTCTTGGGGCCCCCACCCACCGATCATGGCCCCCAAACACATTTTATTTCCCTGGTGTCTAGTAGACCCCCACCCTATCCTGGATTCACTTAATCCACAAAAATGCAGCTGGCAGTCCATTGACTCATCCCCCTCTATTTCCAGTACTCCCTGGTGTTTAGTGGACCCCCCCATTCCCAATCCCTTACAAAAAGGTAATCCCAATTCTGTGGTATCTAGTGGACCACCCCACCGCGAAAGTTCATCTGCCACCACCTCGCTCCCCCCATCCTGCCCCTGAGCGGGTCACCAGCACAGCCCTTCTACACTACCAGTGGCCCACTGAACTGTCAGTGAATGACCGTGTGGTTGTACAAGCACATGCTCATTCACTGACAGTCCATTAAACTGTGGATAGAATAAATCCCACAGTTTATATGCACTTGTCTGCAGTTCACAAAAAAGTCTGCAGAACCCGGTGAAAATCTGCCAAAAATCCCAGTTTTGCCAATGGCGAAAGTTCCAAAATTTACACAAAATTTTCAAAATTTCATGGAAGTTCTCCGAAAGCGGAATTCACAGCTTTCACCCACTCCTAGTGGTAGGTAAGGGGGTAAGGGGATACATTTGTTAGATGCCTGTCTGGAGCATCAACCATCCAAGACTGGGAGGAGGTAGGGAGGATAGCAGAGCAGAGCAGGGGAGAGCATGGAATGCTGGCACACCTTGGTACCAGTGATCTAGTGAATTGGCCTGGGGGGCAGAGTGAAGAAGCACTCATCTTCCATAGCCTTTTCTGAGGTTCTTACTGTCTGGGAAGGGGAGAATGGGAAGGGTAGAGTAAGAGAGGTAGAGATCAGGGAGTTCAAAGGGTGGATGAAGGGGTGGTATCAGGAACAGGGGCACCACTTTATAGGTGATTGTGGGGCTTCTGGGACAGAAGGCTTTTCAAAGATAATGGGCTTCACCTGAGAAGAAAGACTAGTACATTCAGGCAGATGTGTGACATCTACATTGGCAGATGTTAAACTAGTTTTGAGGGAGGCTAGGGGTAGGGATTCCACTGTGGAAGGAGGAACAGTGGAGAACCTAGACAGGACTCCCCTGAGGGTAAGGTGTTCAGGGAACAATAGATGGGAAAAATAAGGCCAGAGGACTGGACAGGGTAAACATAATAGGCATGAAAGGAAGAGGAAACACAAGGCACCAAAGATATTAGAAAAGAGCGATGAGGAGGGCAAGTGAGAACCAATAGAGATGTAGGAGCATGTTGGAGGGTGGTATGTTTGGAAGGTGATATGTCTCAACACCAGGAGATGGAGTAATAACATTAGCATGCTCCTGGCTGCAGTCTCTGGGTGGCATCTAGTGGCCATTGCAGAAACTTTGGCCAGTGTGAACAATGATTGGGACACAGCAATCCCAGGCTGCACCTTACATAGGCATGATAGAGGGCTGTGTAGAGGTGGAGGTATGGCCATCTACATCAGCGAAGGAATCGATGCAGTAGAGGATGCTACCGTTGGGGGGAAGAGAAGGTAGAATCACTGTGGGTTTAGCTCACTGAGTTGTCAGGCAGGAGGACTCACATACAGGTGGTTTACAGATTCCTGGAGTAGAAAGAAGAGTGATATAAGGAACTGGATTCTGAAGTAGGGAAAGGGGTGTCAATAGGGGAAGTAGTAATAGTGGGAGATCTGAACTTGCCAGACACTGAGAGGGACACCCCAGGGGCCAGGAGCACCAGAAGTCAGGCCCTGTTTTATAGTTTGCAGGGCTGCATGTTGGAACAACAGATCAGGGTTCCCACTAGACAGTCAGTCATTCTAGATGTGGTACTTGCTTACTCAAAAACAGTAGGCGGCGTACGGATCAGAGAATCACTTGGGTCCAGTGACTTCAAAACTATATAGTTAAAGGTGGCTATGGGCTGATGTGCTAGACTTTAGGAGGAAGCATTTCAACCATATAAGGGAAACTGTGCTGGACAGGTTAGCTGGGGTACACAGCATCAGGGGAGTGGAGGAAGAAGGGTGGTTATAAAAGGGTCCATTCTCGAGACAAGAAAAACATGCATGGTAACATTTATCAAGTGAGACTAATTTGGTTCTCTGTAATGGTCAGGGAGGCAGTGAGGGCTAAAATGATGGCCTTTATAAGGTACTAAGAAAAGCAGGGGGACAAAGAGTGGGCTGAGTACCAGGGGAAAACTAGAGAGACCAAGAGGGCAGTCAGGGCCTCAAAAGCAGACAGAAACCTGTGCATTGCAGAGGGGCTTAGGGGAGAGGAAAAGCAATTCATTAGCTATAGCAGTGAAAGAAGAAAGATAGGAGGGGGAATTATCAGGCTAATCGGGGGGCAGGATAATAGAGGAGCAGGACTGGTGGAACAAAACTTTGCTAAATGACTACTTCTGCTCAGTATTTACTAGGGAAATTAGCAGGCCCTTGCCAGGAAGCAGCATAAAGGCAGCTTATAGAGGAGTCCTGAAAGTGAAACTGCAGAAATTTACTCGTGAAAGAGTCAAAAATGGGCTAGCAGCCCTGAAGATAAGCAGGCCCTGGGCCAGATGGGATGCATCCAAGGGTGCTAAGGGAACTGGTATTGTTGTTAGCTGAACACCTTGAGGGCAAGTTAATTGCTTTGTATAGAAAGGGGGGGGTCCCAGGGACTAGAGGATGGCAAATGTGGTTGCATCACACAAGGGAGGGGACAAGGAGCAGCTGGGAAATTATTGACCTACTATATTCAGCCTTAATTCCATGGTAGGGAGACTGATGGAGACACTATTCAAGAATACCTGGATGAAAAGTGTACTTCTGGATATTAAGCAGCATAGATTTGTGACAGAGAGGTCTTGTCAGACCAGCCTGATAGTATCCTTTGAATGGGTAACCAGGATAGTTGATAGGGGCCATGCTGTAGATTTACTCTACTTCAATATCAGTAAGGCATTTGACTCGGTGTCACAACAAAGGCTGCAAAAGAGGATGGGAGGATCTGGAAAAGTTAAGGACATAGTAGGTAGGGTAGGGAGTGGGTTTGGAGGGAAGACAGCACTGAGTTGTGGTTAATAGGGTCCAATTAGAGGAAAGAGATGCCACTCGTGGAGTACCACAGGGATATGTTTTGAGCCAGTCCTCTTCAAAATGTTCATCAGAGACATGAGAGAAGGAATCCAGGGCAGGTTGTGTCTATTCACAGATGACACTTAACTCTGTGATATGGTTTACAACTTGAAGGGGATAAGGTAGCTGCAGAGAGACTTGCAAAGGTTGAAAAATTGGTTCAAAGTCTGGCTGCTGAAACTCAGTACCAAAAAGTGCAATCATCCTTAGTGAGTCCCTTTGACAAAACAGCTAATGTAACATCATCTTCATCAAGGCTAACAGAATGCTGGGTGCATCAGGAGAGTGTTTGACAATGTAAGGCAGGAGGTACTGTTATCACAGTATAGGTCACTGGTGAAGCCACACCTAGTGTACTGTGCCCCGTTCTGGAGTCCCCACCTAAAAAAGGACAGGGATAGGCTAGAGAAAATGCAAAAACAGGATGACTAAAATGATTCGCGGCTAGGAGGGTAAATCCTATGTAGATTGACTAAATGCACTGAACCTGTATTTATTCAAAACCAGAAGATAAAAGGGGATTTGATAAAGGCCTTTAAGTTCATGTAAGGAAGTAACAAGGTGGAGTGTGAGGAGTTATTTACCAGGAACAATGAAGCTAGGATAAGGGGTCACATGTAGAGGTTAATGGGGGAAAGGTTTAAAAAGGATGTGAGGAATTATTTTACAGAATGAACGGCTGAGCCATGTAATGGTGTGGTGGCAGAGATGGTGAGAGCCAAAACCACAAATGACTTCAAACATGGCTAGGGTAGAGTCAAGGGGTTATTAGCTACTCAGCAGGAAGTGGGGGTGGAAACATTGAAACAAACATGGAAATAGAGTAAGTGAAGATCCCACAGAGATAGATACTGGGGTATGATAGGATAATATGGGCAGACTGGATGTACCTTTGTATTTTCTGCAATCCTTGATTATGTTTCTATGTTTCCTTGGCAAATTAAATGTATCCACATTGAAACTGAATTAACCCTGAGGAATAAAATAAAGTGAATATTGACCTTTGCTAGGTGCAGAAATATATAGTTGTACAGTGGGTGTTCAATACACATAAAGTACTGCATAAAACATTGTTTTCAGCAGATATATTCTCTAATGTTCTAACCACCCTTAGTTCTGAAGAACTGGCAATGACTACAGTATATGACAACAGGCATATGATATAAGTGACTCATAACAAGGTGACCTTACCTGGAGGAGCCTTATAATGAAGGTTTCCCATACATAATTACCGATGCAATAACTTAAAACGCTGGACAATATGTAAGTTCAAGCATGTGAATTTTTGGTAAAAAACCTAGCAATACACAGTGTGTAGAATTAATACATTTTTATAGCAACAGGAAAAAAATATTAGTCTTGGGCCAATTCTATAATAATGCATAGTAACCTTATAGAAATGCATGTGATATTTGCATTTATTGTGATTTAAACCTGTTACCACTTTACAACAGTTACTGTGTCTTGATTTTCATCCTATTCCTTTAATTCCTTTCTTTCTTTAATGGGTGACTGAATAAATTCAGTGGTGGATTCTTGTGACACTAAAGCAGCGGATAAGTCTATGATGCACTCTAGCTTTGTGGTTTAAAAATCCCTCACCATATGTTTTCTCACTGGAACGCCCCATCTTGCAAAATTACAGGAACTGAAGCTTAAAAACACAATTAGTTAGTTTAAAATAAAATATTAAAGAGATAGCACATCATTGTCAAATTAATTGGAGGAAAAACCTAGATGAAAACTTTATAATGTCTATAAATATGCTGATGGGAGGAAATTGTTGGTATGATATTAAGCACCACTGGAACACAATACACAATATTTTCTAATAAAAACAAGTAATGTAACTAAACTGGGAATTCAACCCGGTATTCCTGAATTCTATACAGGTACTATACCAGCTGTGCTACTAGGTCAACTGCTTCCCATAATCATTTTCTTTCTAAGGTAGCAAGTACTACTACTAGGAACATTTATGCCACAAGGAGTTGCTGGTATGGTACTATTCATGTCTGAGCAGAGTACATGCTTATTTTTAGTGTGAATGAAACAACATGATCCAACTGGGAATTGAACCCAGGTTGCATGGCTTACTGGCTATCCAGTTGGCCCAGAAGCTCTGCTGGTGTATTTGGCCAGAATTTATTACTGTTATCTGGCTATCCAGTTGGCCCAGCTGGTCTGTTGGTAGAGTACTTGGCCAGAATTCAGTACTATATTTCTGGGTTCAATTCCTATTTAAGGCACATTGTTTTTTTCACTTACTAAAAATGTTGGATCCCTTGCTTAATGTATCTAATACTTTATAGACAACCTCTTTCCACAGAAGTATTCCTGAATCCTAGCTCTAGATATGTAGTATGAGAAAGAAGGTGGCCACTGGGAACCTTGGATTACCACTTTGCCTAGCAACTCAGCTATCTGAGCAATTTAATAGAACTCCAGGGACTAAGGTTCAGCTTTGAGTAAGGCCACTGTTTTATACTTCTTAAAAATATGTAAACATATTGTGAATGTTTGTGATTTTATATTTATATTATCTCTGGCTATAGATTAAAAATTGGAGGAAACAACTAGTGAAATGTTTATCTAGTGCTATTACTGAACATATTATAGGGTTATGTCCCTAGACTTGCAGTTCTTTTCCTTCTGTAATGGTGAGCCAAAATGAATCCTTTCACCACTAGTAGGGTTTTTGTTTGTGACTGTATTGCCTTGTAGTTCATTTACAGATCTTGGCTGAAGAAATGAGGGTTGTCTCCTGTGAGAAAGAGGTGACTTCCTTATACAGTGCTTGGGGCCCATTCTAAGCAATCTTTCTGAGCACGTTTTTGAATCGCATTCAGTGCCAAAGATGCTCATAACTGATGTAGTCCATTAAGCCAAACATCACTTGTAATATTTGAATACAGAATCATGAAATTGTTAGCACAGGAAGATGCCATGTGGCCTTTAATGCCAGTGTAGAAGTTAGCCTCCACTTATGGTGATGTCACACAAATTCCATTTCCCCTGTATTGGGCTATAGGTTACAAAAGGAAATAAGTAAAATATCAAAACAGTGTGTTATTGCAGCACATACAGGCACATCAAACATTTATACATTTGTCTAATACTGTTACAAAAAACTAGGAACTGTGAGTTCTCAGACTGATTAACCCATAGGCACCTCTCCCACTGCACTTCCCTTATCTCTAAATTCTTGTTTGGCTCTCTCCCCTGAAGCCTGCTACCTCTCTTCCCTCCTAACCACCTCCTTCCCCTCTTTCTACTCCCTCTGCTCTGATGACTCCTACTCCTATTGTATCCCTCATTCTAGGACCTCAGCTGGCCAAGGGGTTTTCTCATCTCACCTCACTTTCCTCTGGAACAGCCTCCCCAACACTCTCAATTCCTCTTCCTCCTCCTCCTCCCTTTCTTTCAACTATCTCCTTTATGATTGCTCAGTGTGCATTCCTGCCACTACAACTAGCCCTCTTCCATCCACCTCCCCCATAACCCTTCTCTGTCTCTGTTTCCCTTCAACCTCCTCAAATGAACCTTCTTTCACCATTCGAGGCTGAATAGCTTTTACTCCTCAGAAGCTGATTCCTGCTGTTCTTATACTGTGCATGCTCAAATAACTTACTCCATCTGCCATTCCACTGTGGCAGGAGGGTGCTGTACATACTGTATGACTTGCTACCGTACCCTGTTAATATTTGTTTGCCTGTTTTGTATTTTATGGTGTCATTTCTTTAGTCTGTCATAATTTTATATATTTTTGTTGTTAGCCATCCTTCCTTTCTGTAATCCCCAGAAATAAGCCCTGGCTCACTGTGCCTCTCCCAGGCACCAACTTCTAATTAATAAATAAATAACAACCCAAATTTTGGCAGCCTCTGTCAGGTACTAGACAGGTACTTAAGTTATTCATATGGGCCCCTATGCATTAAGGGGTGGGTTGCCTACATGCTGCAGATCCACGTTGCATAAGCAACTTACATCTGAGTGCCACAAGCTGGGGGTTCTGTGGACCCCTGTGTGCATTCACAGAAGGGATGCACATCCCTTACACACATGAATCCTTGATCAGCCACACAGTTATACATACAGCTGGTCCAGGGGCATGTCTGGGGTGTGTCCACACTCTGCACCATTCATGGATACGTAGAGTGCCTGGTAAGGAGGTGCAGGACACAGCAGCAGAGACCCTTTTGTATCTTTTGCATACCACCTCATTTTACACCTGCTGGCTGCAGTGGGACAAGGAATTCCCCCACTGCCCTTACCCAGTCAGAATAGCGCTACCAGAATAGCACATGAAAAGAAAGCACTAGCCTGAATAGCGCTGCCTCGAACAATGAGAACAGATTGACAGCACATGCAGTAAACATTCCCCAGGTCATTGTCCATGGTGCTGCTACAGGACAAGGGCAGCAGAATTTTGGAGGCTGGTCGACCTGCTTCTTTGGCATGGAGGGCTGAAGCATGGAGCAGCTCAGCTGGGTGGTAGTGGAGATCAGAGTTCTAATCCTGGTCTCCCTAGATTTTGCCTTTATTGGGACTCAATTTTGTTTTACAAGGGACCATGGAAACAGCATTCCATGGTCCCACAATTTTCTTCTTGTCCTGCGATCCGCTCCCCCCAGAGTTTGGATCTATTACTCTACGGGGTGTGAGGCAGAGCCCCCTACGTTGGGGTGTGTGGGGGCAGAGCCCCCCTCAAAACATAAAGTAGCAGCCTTTTGACAGGCATGGTTCTTGACTATGCTGTTTTTAGTGGTGCTATCCTGACCTAATGCCATGCTGCCCACCCCTCTGGGCTAACTGGGAGGTCTGGGGGCAGCTGTTCGGGCACTTGCCTATCTTCAAAAAAAACAAACAGATGTTTTGCACTCTCCCAGAATCCCCCACTCTGCACAGAGCAGGGGATATACTATGGCACCAGGTTGGGCATCCAGTTAGATGCTTACCTGTGTCTTCTGATCTGCCCACTTGCAGCAGCATGCTGGGGGTTTGGCAGCAGATAGGCTCCATGCAGCAGCATTTGTTAGTGCATGCCATCCCCCATGTCCCTGTCCATGGGTGTGGAGCTGCGTGGGCAAGGTACACACCTCTCATGCATACCCAACTCACAATCATCCATAGTCCCCATAATGCAGAAGACTGTCATACAGAATGCACATCAAGTTTCATTATTTATTAATAGATGCAGATGCAGTGAGAGAAGAGTATCACTATGTAAGGGATAACACACATCCTGATCTGTAGCCATAAGAGAATATAGGTGTACTTCAGATGGTTAAATGTGTATATTCCCCCAGTACTGCACACCCTAAAGTGTGCTATTAAAATTATAAATTGAACACTACTATACTTTTTAAATGAATAAAAGTTATGTAGTTTTGGTTAGGTAGCAGTCGTAAGAAAATAATATTGATTGACCAATCAGGCTGCAGGATTTGTATAGCCCATTTTATAACAGAAAATATCCCCTCAGAAAAAGTATAAATGATTGCTGTGCTGGAGGGTCCATCATTCAGATCAGATGTTGTACCATATACTAAATCACACTTTTTTTGCTAAAATTCTCATCCATAAAGCAAGTTGAAATGTAATTTTCTATGTATGTGTATAAGTGTCAATGGCTAAGTAACTGTATACAGTCCTTGAACTACCACTATCTAATTCCTTACTTTGTGAGGCACTTTGGAATATATTGCCTATAGAAAGTTCTAGTTTTAATGGTAGACACATTGCTCTGGATGCAGATTAGCTATTGCCTGCTTCTGACTATTGTTGCCTATGAAAACAGGCCCTTGTGAAAATAGGCCTTCATTAATTCAGTAAAATAAAATGAAATGAAAATTTCTATAAAAAAGCAACAATTAATTTATTCAATGTGTTAAAAAGCAAAATATAAATTGTACATGGATGGTTTTGACTTAGACTCTACTAGTCTCAAAAATCATGGTTCAATGTTTTAGTTACTAAAATTATATTTAAACAAGTTAACTCTAAGGGCATTTAAGTAGTTCATTTTCTAGGAGGTCCATTGGAAATGTGACTGCACATATAACACATAGAGAATAAAGTGTGGGATGGTGTGTGAAATAAAAACTTTACACACACCCGAGGGGTTAGATGCTACATAAACCACGAGAGCAATTATATAAAATAGCAGAGTTTCTGGTCGGGGACCGTGCTCCGTTTTTATTTTTTTGTCGGTTGATGGTGCCAGATTTAAAAAGTGGTCCGTGGTGTTAATTTACCCTTGCAAATGTTGAATATGACCAGAATTATTTGAAAAAATATATATATATATATATAACAACCAAGTTACCATGGCAGATGGCAGCTTACTTTTTCAGCGAGCAGGCAGCAACGTTTTTGGGAAGCGACAAAGTCTGGTAGGCACATGCGCAGAGTGAGGGAAACCATGCATGTACTTGCCATTGTAAACACTCCATTATAATGGCAAATTATGCCATGATTTCCCTATGGGAAAAATGGGGAGCCAGTTATTATATGACAGTAACACAGGTATCAGTAAGCATAATACATAACAGGGCATGGTATAGTATTCCATAGATTATACAATGGCAAGGAAATAATCCTGGGCTCTGACTGGTCAGAGTGTGCCTGGCACAGTGATGTTATCTGAGTATAACATCACTGTATGAAGTCTAGACACACACATGATCACATGACAGGCTCACAAATCATGCATCCCTCAACTTACAGCCACTCAGAGCCACCTGTAAATGACTTCTGCCCCCCGACTATGTCACCACCCCTCAAACAGCAGTTCCATAAATAACTGAAGTATTCATGAAAAAACACAACACTGCAGCACAACACAACTTTGGTTTTCATTGCCATTTTTCTCTGTCAAGTAAGCAGCTTCACTGAACCGCGCCAACCGCAACTGCCATTGCTCGCTTCACAGTTCAACTTGATGAAAAAAAAGAAACATGGTAAGAAAACCACACTTGGCCAGTTGGAAAAGTACTGCAATACCCTTCATGACATTTCAACAAAAAAGCAATGGCTCCAAAAGGGTTTTCTGTCTCCTGCTCAACATCCCTTTGACTGCCACAAGCAGATGCAGGCTTCAGAGCACACTCACTGAAAGGCAATCTTCCAACTTTAATTTCTTACATGTCCCTCACCTTATCTTGCAGTCCAACTCAATTTTTTCCCCCTGGTCTGCTACAGATCCCAACTCCACTTTCACCTGAAGTCACTGAGGGCAAGAAAACAACAACAACTCAGTGCATAACATCTATTTACTGACAGCGCCACCTCCTGGACAACACAGAAATGGTGTACTTTTTTTTTTCTAAAAGTATACCTTCCCTAACCAAAACATTGAAAAATGCAATAACATTTTAAACACAATTTCCCATATTCTTCTTGTTAAGAAAAAGAGCCATTGTACAATAGCAATGAGCACTGCATGGTGTGTGTCGTGCTGGGATAACAACACTTCTTGGGCATTGAATGTACTCTGCCTGTGGCCTCATGCTTCAACCACCTGAGGTGCGATGTTTTTCCAGCATGACACATACCCTGTCTTGCATTATTGCTTAAATATCATCATGCCTCAGGTGTGTTGCAAGGTACAAGATCAGCCAAATAGCTTTAAATACCAAAGAAGTGCTGCAATCCATGATACACCTTTTATTATTAACTTAATACATTATTCCTAGAGGATATGTAGGTATTTTGTGCCTCCTACTGCTGTCATTGTTTGTCTGGTTGAAGGTTTTTTCTTTTCAGCCTCCATCCCATTAGTGTCTGTTTCTTTCACTGTCCTGTTCATCACTCTTTTCAGCCTTATGGCAACACCATTCTACAATCTTATTCATGCTTCTGTTCCACTGTTATGTGTAAGTGATGCTCCAGTGGGACTGTACCAGTAGGTAGTCATGTTAGTAGGTGGTGCTATTCTTGTGGAACCTAAGTAAGTAAGGGCATAAGGGTGGTAGGTAGCACTGTTGCATTAGAAATTATTTATTTATTTAGCTTTTGTTTACCAGGTAAGCATGATAGACAGTCAAGTGCCTATTTTCAGGTGCGACCAGGGAGAATTACATAGGTACAAGCAATAACAATACAAATTAAGTAAGTAAGGGCTGAGGAGCAGTAGGGGACACTGCTGTAGTAGAACTTAAGTAAGTTAGGGCAGAGGGGCAGATTACTATAAAGGTAAGTGGAAAGCCTGTTTGTAGGACATATCGTCTACACATGAATATATGGTTCGGTATAATCAGAGCTGGAAAGTACTGTCAACTAATCTAATCAAGTTTCAGTATTTTTTCTATCCATTTCATAACTTTGTATAATGTTCAACATAATAAACTTTTAAGCACAAAGTACTTCAGGAGAACAGTGAAGATATACACAAAACATGAACAATAGTTGACTTTAATAAACAGTTACCGTTGAGTAATGTGAATGTTAAAGATTAATACCATATTTCTGTTTTAACTGCTATTTAACTCTAGTCTTGAGTTTGCAGATATTGCTGACCTGCTTGATTTTTAAGTTGAATGAGTGCCATAGCATATTCACTGCAGATAGACGGGAAAGGGTTTCAAAGATAACTTGCACCCACACTAAGGGCCTTAGTCACAGTGGTCTTAGGAGGCACACCACAACCATGTAGGGGTGTGTAGGGTGGCTACAGGCATGCAGATGTCATGCTCTGCACATGTGGCAAACCATGTGCATTCTCAGTTCACCATGCATCCCTGCAGAGACTGGCTCAACCAAATACACACCTCTTTATGGAAGATTAGGGCAGGGGAGGGTCCAGGGCTGCAGTTACATCTGTGCCACACAAAACACCATATCTACTTTTGGGAGGTCATGCATAGGCTTACTTCACTACACCAGGGGGAGGCCCTGCTATAGCACAGTTTTTATTTTATTTATTGTTGGAGCAAGAAGAAAACAGGCAAAAAAATACGATTGACAGACATGTAGTACAAGGAATCTTTCTTCCATGCCCCTGGCTATAGTTGGTGGTGGTCTAATAGGCATTCATTTGCGGCAAAAACTACAAACAGATACTGTGTGAAAAAATCAAAGTTCCTGAAATAAATACTTTAAACAGGGAACATGCAATGGCCTGATTTGAAATATTTAATTTATCTTCACATGTAAGGGTCAGGACCATAACTCATGAATTGCAGAACCACAAGAGAGTTATGAACATCCTGCCCCCCTCACAGGTATTGATAATATCTGTATTTTGAGACAGACCATTGCATACTCGATTTATACAAGATCAGTTTACTAGTTATAACTTTTTAATATGTTGTTTTTCTGAAGTCTTGACTGTTGCCCATAGATTTCAGCAGCTGGCTTCAGTGCTGCACAGAGGTACTCTGAATTCATCAGCATTGTGAAAGATGCACTCTGATTGGTTCAGCATTCTATTGCAAAGTACCAAACCATCAAGATATCAATTGTGGCTTACCTAACCTTCAAAACATGTTATCTTGGGGTTACATACAAAGATGTCATTTGTTATCTTGCCATTTTTATTTCCACTGCTATTGCAGAAATAGAATTAACAGTGTCATATTGTTAAAATTACTTACTGTGCAAAGCTTGCTGACATGCTATACAACACACCCACTCAACAATTCAACAATAAAACAAAAATAAAAATAAGAAAGAGAAAAATAATGATGAAAACTTGGAGACAGTCATATTAAAAGGAACATTGCTTTTACTGAATAATTTCAGAAGTAAAACAAAGTACAAAAGCAGACTGAATGCAGGGAAAGGGCATCTTACAACACAGGAGAACAGGGGTACTCTGGAATACAAAGGTACTGTATAAGTCAAATTTTCACTATGACATGTACTGCTGCTTTAAGATTGATTTATATTTTCACTCAAAGTATAAATGGACTCACAGTTTTTGATACTTCCTTTAGCTAATAACTTGTTTAATAATGTTAATGTGCAATAGGTGAGTTACTAAACTGTACTTTTTTTTTTCAACAATCAGTCTTTTCCCATGGCTTCTATTAATGGATTAATTATGCTAGCTTATTAACTACTTCATGCACAGTACAATAGCAAACCTGTATATCTGAGGCCACAATAAGCAGTAAGTAACATTTGGTCTGAAAAAAATCTAAGGGATGGAAAACTTATCAATCTATTTATAAATGTTTGATAAATTAATTGTTTCCTAAGCTTTTGTTAAGTAAAGCCAGAAAACAAACTGTCAGTTTACAGGTCTGAAATTGATTAATTTCTGACACTGTACAGTAGTTTTACATTTACTCCAAAGTGTTTTCTGAGACAAAGTTGAAAATACTTAAGGCTACCTACCGAACAAGGTCCTCTTACAAAAGGCTGGAGTTTCAAGAAACAATAAAATGGCTCAATGTTATGTTTATGAGCTGGTTCATCTGAAAGCAGATTTGTATCGTACACACGAAGTGAAAGTAACTTCTTACAGAACTAGAAATACTGCCAGAGGATATAGCTCCTTTTTAATATATTATACTTGGTCAATAAAATTGACAAGCTAGTTAAAAAGGAGATACAGAACATTTACAAACTGCTAAAGCCTTCTTATCATATATGCCTGTTTTCTTAGCTTTCTGTGCCCCTGCAACCAGCCTTAAGGATTCTGATTTGGCTTTATTGGATGAACTGTGAATGCTTTCCAACATAACAAATCTTCCTTTGTAGCACTTGGTGGAGTTTGGTTTGGGGCTACCTCTGAGCAACATGAACTTGGCCTTGCTGTGTATCTTACACTAATACTTTTGCTACTATAGAGAATCAGGATACTTGAGAAACAGCCTGAAGCCATACAGCTGATTATTTCACCAAATCTGCATCTTTTCAACAGTAATGGGGATGACTTTCACAAATGCTCGAAGGCTCAGAGTAGATATTAAGCAGTTATTTCTAGTTCCTTCCCTCTTTTGTGTCCCCTGAGAGCCACTTGCTATCCCACCTACCCAGCTAACCTTGTGCTCAGCCTTCTGACAGCTGTGCAATGCTCCTGGCATCTGGCAGGGCTAACAAAAGGGGATGTATTGAGAAAGTTGGCCAAATGATGCAGTCCTCAGCTGGGAACTCCTATAATGCCTGACTGCATGTGTGTAAGTACCAAGTTTAAACTGCAAAAGACACCATAACATGCACTGCATGCATCGCTTTTCCATACATGGGTTTCAATGTAAGATTTAGCACATTTATAATAGTAGAATGGATTTTAGAAAATATGGGTAAATGTAATACATACATGTTTTGACATTTCTGTTAGAATACAGCTACACAGTAGAGTGTGTTATATAACTTAGTGTATAGTAGAAAAAAATGAGTTTTGTTAAAAGGGGCACTGTCAAATCTACATAACCTAACATTATCTCTTAAACAAAAACAGGGATTTGAATTCCTTTAAATACATGATGTTTTCATGGGGTTATTTTTCTTGACAAATGAACATTGGCAACAAATATTCTGTTGTTGGTTAACCAAAATTTTGGTTTCAGATTTGTAATGTATCCCTAGAGCTTGCTGTGTGGCAACAGACAAAATAATGGAACATTTATTCAGTAGCATTTATATTGAAATGTGATGATATGAACTGTACAGTACAACTTCATAGTTATAGACAGAAATGAGAGTAACCCTTTTAGGGCTGTAGTTTCAGAACTGTTGCACAGGGAATACTAGAGGTGATGTTCTAAGAATTTTGGCTTCTAATAAAAACTCTGTGCTCTGCCTCGATTAAGGCATGGTTCTCACTCACTAGGAGATAATATTAAATGACCAACAAGCAATACAAACAGCTTTTTCTGTACAGGTTATTTATATCAGAAACCTTGTTAAATCTGTGCTGTGGTGTTCTTCTGAGCTTAAATGATTGCAGGATGCAGCACTGGTGTTAACCCTTCAACATCCTCTATCCAAGCATTGCTATGTCAGTATTTTACTTTCTCTGACTAGACAGTGCAGAAGTCAGGGCAACATGTACACTGTGTTGCATGATGATTCAAACCCAGAGAAGAAACACAACATCGATTCATCAAAGTGCCAGAAATGTTTTCCCCTAAGTTTTTTTTTCTACACTTTGCTCAAACCCTAACAAGATAAATTAATATCATTTTCTCAATTACAGAAAATTCCATAATTTTTATAAAAAAATGCTCAGCTGATACCAATAGCTTTCTTCTTACTGCTGCATGAAGCAGCATGGGCATAGACCAACAGCTTGCTTCATGTAGGGCCCTGTGAGAAGGTGCACCTCAGACGTTGTAGTCCTAGGAGATTAGATTGCCATAATAGTGAGTTCCAGTATCCCCTGACAAGAAAGATGGCTTCCTATTGAGTGTAGCTGAAACAGCTTCTGTGAGACCAGGACAAGAGCTGCTGCTCTGGTGATTTTTCTGCTTTAAAAAAATCCATCTGCAGGTTTGCCATCATTGTCTTACTAACAACTTTTTAAATAAATGTACATATTTTCAGGAATCAGTTTGCTAGTAAGTCACCTGTATTCCTCTTCTTTTAGAAACCCATCCTGCCTTCAAACCAACACTGACCACTGGGCCCTGGATCTGTGAGCTGTGATGTACTCTGGGTAATACTGGCAATTGCCAAGGTGCTGGTGTGCTGATGGGAATGGTGCAACAGAGGACCAGAAGAATCAGGGAAAGACCCCTGAGGGGGTAGAACAGCTTGTCATAGGGGACAGTGACTGGGCATTTGAAGTGTGGTTGGGGAACCCCTTGGGGTGTTTCACTGTAGCATGAGATAAAGATTACAAACAGAACAAGCATTTGTCAGTGATGAATGATCACCACCTGCACTGCTGTTTTATCAGATCTTGCTTGTACAAATTTTTACTATATATTTACCCAGGATAGAACAGAAGAGATGTGGTGTGATTTCAACTGTTTAAATGTGCAACATTTCCATACTACTGCTAAGTGCTGTCACGACTCTCTCTCTTACCTGATGGCGTTGCAGTGTGGTGTTGCTGCCTTCCTGTCCTGCTGCGCCCCCCGCATCACAACAAATGGAAGGAGTGGCAAGAGACATCAGCACCATGGCAACACTGTACAGTTCAAAGGTTGGGTTTGGCAGTATTCAAAGGAAGGAAGATCAAGCTTTTAAGGCATTGCTTGGGGCTGCTGTTGTGGGTGGGTCTCGGTGGCTAAGTGGGTGTTATCAGGCACCAAGGAGTCCCAAGAGGAGTATGAACAAGTTGTACTTTGGGTTTCTAGTTGACAAAGTCTGGAGTTGGCACTGTACTCACTTAGGGGATAATAGATGAGAAGCTACAGCAGCTACTGGTGGGGCCCTAGGGACACAGCTGGTTGATTATGACATGATCAGCTCTGCTTGCTTGGTGGCATTATACAGATCAAAGGAAAGAGCCACCATATGTTTGGACTGGCTCTCTCTTTTTGAACTGCATGAAGTTTCTGCTCAGCAAGCCATAGCACTGACATGATCAACCTGACTGATAACTGGTGTGACACTGATGAGCCCCTTGCAGACTGCCCTGAGTGGGATGACAGTGACATATCTCTCAAAACCCAGTATCATAACAATATCTTCACTTTGTGCAAGCACAGTGTTGAACATGACAAGCCTTTGTCAATGCCTAATGTTTGCTTGCTGGTATTAACATTGGAAATGCAGGAGTTAGATAGATGCAGAATAGGAATGGCAGTGAAGTACTGAAGTTCACACCAACCCCACTTCCATCCTGTAGAGATGGACAGGCATTGGGGTAAGTGTTTGTGTCGTCACCCATGACGGTCATGCCATGTCACCTCACCCTATTCTACAGACACTGACACGTGTTGAGGTGTGCCTTAGGGTTTTTGGTTTTACAGTCATTCCATTCCATAAGGACATAAACTGAAATGGGTGTAGCATAGGAGAATGGGGTGAAGTCTGGGGCTGAAGAGTCCAAGGTATACCTCGATGCCTGTCAGTGGCTGGGGTTGGGATGGCATGAACAGTGCAGTCAGCAATCAAAAGGCACACCCCGATGCCTGTCAGTCTGTACAGGGTAGGACGTTATGGGTAGAAACCCTTAACACCTCAGGCATTTGTTGGTATTGACACTACAAATTTTCAACACGGCCTTTTTGTGACCCCACCTCATGAAAGCATTTGGGACCTCTTCTCATGAAGAGTGGCAGTGTGATTCTGTCAATGTGTCCCGAACATTGAGTTCCAACAGCAACAGTGCCATTCTGCACTACATGTATGAAAACAAAGATCAGGCAGGATGTGAAGAATGACAGCTGTACCATCCATAGGGAGGTGTGAAGAGATGGCAATGTTGAAAATCTGTAGGGGAATATTAAAAATGCTCACATGTCCGAGCATACGTGGAAACTGCGCAGCACATGCACGTAACACAGTCATTTTATGGACTTTTGTGACCAAATTTTCAACATAGGTATTTGAGGACCTCTACTCATGAACAGTGTCACTGTGATTTTCTTAATGTGTCCCAAACACTGATTTCCCACAGTGACTGCGCTATTCTGCGCTGTAAGTGCAAAAACATATTTCAGCCAGGATGTGAAAAATGACAGCTGTACTGTTCATTAGGAGGTGCAGAAAAATGGCAATGTTGAAAATCTGGAGTGAAAATATTACAGATGTGTGAAGTTACAAGCGTGCATGGAAACTGTGCAACACACACTCGTAGCACAGTCATTTTATTCTGTGCCGGAAGTGTGAAAAGACATTTTGGTCATGATGTGAAAAATGACATCTGTACTGTTCATAAGGACGTGCAGAAAAATGGCAATGTTGAAAATCTGGAGTGAAAATATTGCAAATTCCTGAAGTTATGAACATGCGTAGCAACTGCGCAATGCATGCTCGTAAAACAGTCATTTCTTGGATTTTTCTACCAAATTTGCAAAATAGACTTTTTGAGAGCCCCTCATGAACACAGGCACTGTCGTTTCGTTAATCAGTCTTGAAAGACGGCGCGCTAAGTGACCGTGGAAATGCCTCTGGACCGAATAACAATTACAATAGTGGCTGAATCTATGAGTGAGGGGCCCACAACCCCATTTTGAATAAAAAGGTGCCAAAATTCCCAAAAATGCCTGAGATATGCACCAAAGTTGAAAAACCCTATGTATGCCATTATACAGCTTACCCGGCATTTTTTCAGTTCGTGGTCGACTTTGAAGAGTGCAGAAGTGTTCCCGGTCCACTGAAGATCATCGCACCAGGCTCCAGAGGTAAGTATGGGGTGAGGTGGGGTGTGGGGAGGCAGGGTTCACAGATGGTGGGCATGGGTGGGGGAGGCAGCAGGACAGACCGTGAGGGACCATTTTCTGTTTTACAGGAACAAAAAAGAAAATAACATCGCGGGACATTTTTTTTAACAGGGAGATTTTTCATGCTGCGGTGGGCTCCCAGTGTGCCAACTGAGTGTTTTGTTTTGGGCGGCTGTAGATGATGGGGGATTGGGCACTCCATCGAGGCATACAGTGCAAGAGTTGAGGGGGATTGGGCACCCCACTCAGCACAAACCTACTTTTTTTGGCAGGGGGACATTATGCCGATGGGAAGTGGGCTCTCCCATTAGCAAATTAAATTGGGATGGGGCACATTATGCTGACGGGGAGTGGGCTCCCCCGTCAGCACATTAAACTGGGATGGGGACTGAAGCTGATGGGGATTGGGGCCCCCGTCGGCAAACAATGACTGTTTTTGGGGGCACGCTTGCTGTTGAGGGTAATTGGGCACCCTCTCAGCAGTGGGGGCTGAACAATATTGTTTGTGAGAGAAGTGGCAAGCTGCCACCATGTTCACATACAATATTACACTAGGTAACGTTCAGCCCTGCAATGACGGGTTGCTCCCTCATTGCAGCGGAATGGCTGACGCTGCAATGACGAGGTGGCCCGATTGCTGTGGTGAAAACATTACAAGTTGGTGGCACTTTTGGAAGCCAGTGTCATCAGCACACTGTGCCTCCATTGGTCCACCATTGCCAAGCCCCCAAATGCAATGCCTCTGTTGGCTGCCACACTGCCGCGCCTCCACAACCCGCTTCTCTCCTAAGCTGGCACATTATATTTCTTGCACATGTGTGCAAGCAAACATAAAAAGGAGATAGAGATGACTCGACAAATTATAGGCAATATATCTCCTTTGTGTTTCAGCTAAGATTTATAGCAGATACTTGTCAGATAAAATGAACAGAATGGAAAAGAAAAATAACAGTTCCACTAATAGAACTCTAGAGGTGAAAGTTCCCCCACTCAGACATTTCCAATTTACCACCAAGTATCTGTGCTACAGAAACCACAACCAAACCTGCTGGAACAGTAGTTGCAGCTTATTTGGTTTCTGGCCAATACAACTTAGTGAACAAATGATAGATCACTTTGTCTTTTTCTGCACTCGGCTTCAATGTATCTTATTAATACATACTGTCACTTTTCACTTCAGTCATTCTTGAGTAGTGGAGTGGGAGATGGAAGATGATCTCATGGAGAAGCCCATAGAGATCGTGTGGGTGAGCCCCGCCAGGCCCTAACCAATGCCGGTTCCTTGTATGGCCTTGTCACCCTCCCTCTTTCCCTCTCTCTCTCATCCCCACTCTGCCACCCTCCGAACGGAGATGATCGAGTTTGAGTCATTCGAGAATGTGAGCCTCAGTGGCCAGTGATTGGCAGTACAAGCTGTCACTCAGCAGGGAGGTGGCATCACTGTCTTTGTGTGTTCAGCAGCAGCTGCTGTGGGCAAAGTATGAAGTGAGCCAAAAGAGTGCATGCTGTGTGTGACACATACTGACAGTGAAGGAGCCCGAGCAAATGCAGAAGGAGCAGCGGGGTCAGTATCAGGGATCTCACCCTCCTCCCTATTCACTTTACACGCATACAAACTAGACACAGATACCTACTCTCAGAGAGGCAGCAGCAGCTAGGTATACAGAACAGCCATGGAGGAAGAGCACACGGAGCATATGAAACTTGTACTGAGTACAGTAAAAACAAATGCTTTCCTAAAATACAAACAAAGTAATCCTCGCCATCCACAACATTTCATTGCACAAAGGGTGGGAGGGAAATAAATGGAATACATAGAATTTGATTACAGAGAAGGACCACTTGGCCCACCTAGTCTGCACATTTTCCCCTACCTACAGTACAGTGTCAACGCAGAACTTACTTGATCTCCAGCTCCCCCTCCTTCCACTAAGATTCCCTTATGCCTATGTTATGTATTCCAGAACCCCAGCACTGTTTTCACCCATGCCACCTCCACTGGAAGACTATTCCAGCTGTTCATCATTCTTTCTGTGAAGAAGTACTTCAAATACTTCCCTCAAGTGCCTTATCTATGCCTGTGAGTTGAAGGTCTCTATCATATCACCCTCTTCTTCTCTTTCATGATGTACGTACTGAGGTCCTTATCTCTTCTCATAAGGCTTTTGATGCAGACCCTGTACCATTTTATTTGCACTCCTCTGGACAGCCTGCACTCTGTCTATGTCCTTCCAGAGATGTAGTATCCAGAACTAGACACAGTACTCCAGGTGGGGTCATATCACCAATCTATGGAGGGGTAACACTACTTCCCTCTTTCTGCTGGTGATACCCCTCCCTATGCATCCCAGTATCCCACTAGCCCTCCTGACTGCCTTGTTGCACTGGCTAACCACGTTTAGGTAATCAGCTATGATTATCCCCAGGTCTCCTTCCTGTTTGGTGGTCATCAATGCCTCTCCACCCACCCAAGTGCATGATTTTACACCTTTTCATATTGAAATTTAGCTACCATACCCTTGACCACTCTCCAAGTTTTCTCAGGTCTCTGCCCATTCTTTCACACCCCCCCCATCCCCAGGAATGTCAACCCTATTGCAGATTTTGGTGTCATCTGCAAATATGCATACTTTCTGTTCCAGCTTCTCTGCAATGTCACTTATAAAGACATTAAGGAGAACTGGTCCCAGAACTGAAACTTGAGGCATCCTGCTGGATCACCCACCCTTTTTCAGAATGAACTACATTTACCACCAAGATCTGTCACCTATCTTCTAACCAATTTCTTACCCAGTTTACCACCTCTGGAGCTGTCCAGCTTCCTTATGAGTCTCCTGTGGGGAATGGTTTAGGAAGCCTTACTAAAATGTAACACAGACTACAGTTGTCTTTACACATGGTGTGACCAAGTTAAAGTACAGGCATCTTTACAAACTAATTATAATCATGGTTAATGCAGATGTGTTTACTCACTGGCTATGACCCCAGTTTGTAACAATAAATAAATAAATACATACATGCATAAAAACCTTAGCACAATGTGATCCCAGTTAGCACAGTTGTGTTTACATTGGTTGTCTACTAAGCTTGTTCACACCTTAAGACTGTTCCAGGTGTTCACCATTGTTTCCATGAAGAAGTACTTCAAATACTTCCCTCCTGTGCCTTATTTACTCCTGTAAGTTGAAAGTCTCTATCATATCCCCCTACTCTCATCCAGTGTGTACATACTGAGGTCCTTTACTCTCTCCTCATAGGGCTTTTTATGCAGACCCTGTATGATTTTAGTTGCACTCCTCTCGACCACTTCCACTCTGTGTCCTTCCAGAGATGTGGTATCCAGAACTAGACACAGCACTCCAGGTGGCGGTCATTCCACTGATCTATAGATGGGTAATACCACCTCCCTCTTTCTGCTGGTGATACCCCCCTATACATCCCAGCATCCCACTAGCCCTCCCTACTGCCCTGTTGCACTGGCTGGCCACCCTTAGGTCAGTTATGATTTCCCCCAGGTCTTCTTTCTGTTTGGTGGTTGTCAGTGCCTCTCCTCTAACCCAAGTGCATGATTTTGCACTATTACATATTGAAACCTAGCTGCCATACCCTTGACCACTCCCCGAATTTTCTCAGGTGTCTTCTCATTCTTTCACCCCCCCCCCAGAAGTGAGAAGCATATTGCAAATTTTGGTGTTATCTGCAATGAGGCAGACCTTCCATTCCAGCTCCTCTGCAATGTCATTTACAAAGACATTAAGAAGGACTGATCCCAATACTGAATCCTGAGGCACCCTGCTGGTCACCCAGCCTTCCTTGGAGTGAACCACATTTACCACCACCATCTGTCACCTATCCTCTAACCAATTTCTTACCCAGTTTACTACTTCTGGAGCTACCCAGCTTCCTTATGAATCTCCTGTAAGGAACGGTTTAGGAAGCCTTACTGAAATGTAGCACAGTGTACAGTTGTGTTAACACATTGGGCCCAATTTTCAAAGGTGGAAGCAAGGCTTGCATCAAGCCCTGTGTCCAGTGCAAAGTCTGATGCAACTGCACCAAAGAGTTCACTGGAACTTGCACCTAATTCTATAATGTTTGGTGCAGTTGCAACAATTTCCACGATTTATGGCAGCTTGTACAAAAGCTTTGGTTCAAGCCCTGTAAAAAAGGTCCCCCAATGATGCAAAGTTAGACCAAGGGGGAGCTGATCTAACTTAGCTATGTCCAACACAAGGGACTTGTGTCAGGGATTTGCGGCCACCTTCCTTGCAGAATTGCAATTGTGCCAAAGTTTGACGTAAGTCGGCACTTACGTCAAACTTCCTGGCGCACGTTCACCACGTTGATCTGACTCCCTTTGAAAACTGGGCCCATGGTGTGCCCAAGTTAAAAAAACAGGCATATTTAAAAACTGACTCATTATGATCATGGTTAGTGCAGATGTGTTTACACACCGGCTATGACCCCAGTTAATAACAATAAATAAATACATACATATATACATAGAAAACTTTGCACCCTGTGATCCTAATTAGTACAGTTGTGTTTAAACTCTGTGATCCCAGTTAGTGCAGAGGTTTTAATACACTGTGACCAAAATTAGTTCAGATGTATGTGACCCAGTTTACGGTGTACATTTGAATTTACACATTGGCTGACAGTGCCCTCAATGTGTTTAGCCATATTGATTCATTATGACCCGAATGGGACAGTTCTGTTTACAAACTGTTAACCCTAGTCAGTTATGAGGTATTGATGTGCTGTTAGTTTGTACAGTTGGGTTTACACACTGACAGATTGTACCCCAGTTTGTTCAGGCAGGTACATACATGATGACCTGTCCACTGTTTGTATAGAAAGATGCAGGTTTTGTCACAGACAGCCTTGGAGTTCTGTCTGTTCAGTTGGGGGAGTGGCGAGCCCATGGTGGGCCCAGCCTGACCCTGTGTAATGCGAAGGCCTGCACCCCACACACAAGATGGTAGAATTGGCTAAGATTCACCAGCAGTTCAGCTATCAGAACCATCTCTGTCCTCCATGCAGCACAGGTGGCAGAAGTCCCTCCTAGTCTGTTGGTGTGCATCCCCTTCTTAGGCCCAGCTCAACGCTGTCTACTGCGTGTTCTCTGTCTGTCAGTTCCCCAGGTTGTGAGAGGCTCAGGCCAGTGAGATGGAAGCTCAGCAGCCAACAAAAATAGGAGCAAAGTGAAGCACAGCTCAGAAGGCTCAGCCACTTGACAGTGGCAGTCTCCAATCTCTGTGCCCACCACTGCTCACTCTCTTTCCCTACATCCCGACTGACTCAAGGGAGTGCAGCCTCAACTCACAGCGACAAAGGTGTCCTGCTACAGAAATCTGTTGCCTGGGTTGGCACTGGGTCAGAATAGAGCCGACCACAATGCTGTCAGGAACAATAACACAGCAATAATGCCATCAGTTTTATTTTTACAGGGGGTTCCGCCCACCACACCCCACAATGTGCGTGGCTCTATCCCCGTACCCCCCGGACTGAAGGATTCTCACTCCAGAGAGGAGCGTATCATGGGGAAAGTTAAAATATGTGGGTCTGTGGAATACTGTTTTCATTGCCCCGTGTCAAAGAAACAAAGTCATAAGTGCACAAAAATGTTGGAGACCAGGATTAGAACCCTAGTCTTCATTGTTGCTGGCCAAGCTGCTCTATGACCTAGCCCTCCACACCACAGGCACAGCTCAGCCAGCTGCTTGGATCCTGGTGTTCTTGTTTGTCATGAGCACCATGGACAGTGACCTGGGGAGCACTTACTCAAAGTGCTGTAGGTCCCCTCTTGCTGTTCGTGCTAGCACTACACAAACTAGTACTCTGTAGACTGGTGCTATTTGTGCAGCACTATTCTGACTGCGTGCCACCTTGGCTTAGGGTAGGGAACATAGCTGGAGTACAGGCAGTGTGAAATGATGGTAGTGATGGTAGGGAATGGCATCCATGATGGAGGTGGGTTAGTAGAGAAATACTGGGCTGCTCGATTACATCTGTCTGTCTGACTCAGACGGTGCTTTAGTTTTTTCAATGATACCAGATGAGGAGGAGAAGCAGACCACTTACCCTTCAGATGTGTCAAGCGTGTGTGTGTAAAAGTTCTTGTGAGCTGAGAGAGACCATGCCTTTGGCCCCTCATGGGAGGGACACTCACCGTTGAATGGCACTTGGTTATATGGAGTCAGGAAATGCAAACAAAACTCAGCATATTATCAGGTGGTGGTGCTGTGTGTATGTTATTGGGGTACCACTGTTTCCTGCACTGTTTCCTGTCAGTAGTATTGCTTCCTCATCTTCCATTACAAGGAGGTGAGTGAAATTATTTTATATGTATTCATTTTTTGCGGGGGGATTTTAGTTATAGGCATTAGTAATCTGAAACTGTGTTATATCAGTTTGGTGTTGATGGTGTGCAAGGAAGTAAGAAGCCCCAGAGAGTGAAATGGCTTATGAAACCCAGAAATGTACTATTTGACAGTTTATATCAGTGAAGGGAGAGTGAACCAACAGGATATATGTTTGCGTGCATGCTTACTTCAGTCTTGAAGGTTGACAGAAGAAGAGTTCTGTTATGTCAGCGTGTTCACATGAATCCATCTCCCTGCTTGCTTTGTGTATAGACATACCAGGTTGATCAGGATGTGATCAGCTGTGCTTGCTGGGCAGTATTATGCAGATCAAAGAAAAGAGCCACCCTATGATTGTGTCAGCTCTCCCTTTCAAATACACAAAGTTTCCACCCAGCAAGCCAGAACAATGTCATGACTGTGTCCAGAAGCAATACAGCTCAACTGCTGTGAGTGTGCAGGATAAACAACCAAATAGGAAAATAAGCAATATCCTCACTACTCGGGCTGCTAAAAAAAGCTTTATTGAAGAAAATATAAACATACCACCACATAAAATACACACATAGGACATCACTGATCAGAACCCTGACCGGTTTCATACCTAGTACTTCACATCATCAGTGGGATGGTTCTTTGATGCAAGCAAGGGGTCTTAAATAGTAATTCTCTTAAAGTAACAATGCATACAAAAGTGTAATAATTTTTGTAAATTCTCAGTGCTTATCCACAAAATAAATACAAAACACACATAAATATTCCAACACTGTAAAAACTATACATTAAAACACCCTAAGCAATTCATATTACCGCAGCAGAATTAATACTGATATATATATATATATATATATACACACACACACACACACACTTGGTATTTATACTTGGTTTAGAACAGTAGAAGACCATTGGTCCATATAAACTGTTTCCCACCTTAGTGGGTACACATTGGCCTGTTCCCCAACATATATTTATCAATTTCTCCCTTAAATTCCGTCAGTGTTTTACTGTTCATCATTTCTACTGGTAAAGCATTCCAAACTCTCCTGTCCTATTTATAAATGAATAGTATACACCATTCTTTGTTCCAGTTTTTAACTTAATCTGCTTTTCATGTCCTCTCAACCCTTTGGCTTCTTCTGCATATGTGTATATATATATATATATATATATATATATATATATATATATATATATATGTATGTAGTACTTCTTCCCATAAAGTGGAACTGTTCCATATTTTTATGACTTCAGAGTGTGAGGTAGACATGCGCATTTCCTCTAAATTCTGGAGAAAAACACACATAAAAGAAAAGTTATATTCTTTTAAAGTACAAAACATAAGAACTAAGCACAAGAGAGAGCACAACTCATAAGAACATGCATCAGCTCTTGATATAAGGGAGAAGTTCAGTTCAGTCATTGAGACCTGGTAACTCCATGGTTCCCAATGTGTAAATTAGATACAATTCCCTCTGAGTCAGTTTGTCATCTAAATTCCCAACCCTAGGTCCTATTCTCATCTTCTCAATGCCACAAAATTTAAAAACATGCTTGGCACCTGCATGATTAGCTACCTTGCAATTTACGAACATACAAAATTTGCCAGCAGATAAAGGCCTAGAGGTCTATCAAGTCTGCTCGAATGTGCAGCTAGCATCCCTTATTCTGCAGCTGCCCTTCCCTTCCACCCTTCCCCTTCATTGACCCTCCCCCTTGTCCTGTCCCATCCCCTTTTGAAGCAGTCCACTGTTCTACTGGATACCACTTCTGCAGGTAACGCATTCCACCCAGCCACCACCGTCACTGTAAAAAAGTGTCTCCTCATCTCCCTCCTGAACCTTCCGCCCTCAAGTCTCATATCATGGCCCCGGTGTCCCTCCCTTCCCTTACTTTGAACAGCCCCTCTGTACCTGTCTTATTTATTCAGTATAACAGTATTTATAACAGTGTCAGTGGCTCAGTAGGTAGCACACTTGCCTCTGAGGCCGGGAGATCAGAGGGCTGTGGGTTCAGTTCCCACATCTGGCACTTGGGTTAATATCCCAGTACTGACACTGTAGTGCAGCATGAGAGGGGTGCTGCACTTCTGAGGTGCCGTCTTTCAGATGAGACGTTAAACCGAGGTCCCATCTGCCTGGATTGGTGGTAGTTCAGGTGGATGTTAAAGATCCCATGGCACTTATCGAAAAGAGTAGGGGAATTTCCCCGGTGTCCTGGCCGAATTTCCCTCATTCACTAAAAATACCACCAACAGCTTAATCTGGTTCAAGGTCAGTTGGCATTCATCTGTATCCCCCTCCCCCGGGTCGTGCCTGAAAATAGGCAGAATTTGTCTAGTGCACTTACCCGGTCAACAAAAAATAAATAAAATAAATTCCTTTCATGTATTTAAAGGTTTCAATCATGTCCCCCTGTCCCTCCTCTCCTCCAGTGAGTACATGTTCAACTCCCACAACCTCCTCTCGTATGATAAGTCCCCAGCCCCTTGATCATCTTTGTTGGCCTGCACTGCACCCCCTCCAGTAACTTAATGTCCCTCTTCAGATACGGGCACCAGTACTGCACGCAGTACTCCAGGTGCAGTCTAACTAATGCCCTATACAGTGGCAGAATCACCTCCTCCCTCCTCCCTCCTCAAGGATATACCACTTGCAATTCAATCCAGCATTTTGTTGGCCTTTGCAGCTGCCTTCCTACACTGTGCCGAGGTGTTCATTGACCCTGTAATGAGCACCCCCAAATCCTTCTCCTCCTCTGTCTGGGCTAGCTGCACTCCCCCCAGCTGGTAACTCCTCCTTGAGTTGTTCATCCCAAAATGCAGCACCTTGCACTTTTTGGCATTAAACCCCAGTTGCGAGGTGTCTGACCAGGTTTCAAGCTTTGCCAGATCATCCTGCATCCCCTGCCATCCCCCTAGGTCATCCACCACCGCTCCTACCTTGGTATCATCAGCAAACAGACTGATCTGGCTCTTGATGTCCCATGATATGTCTGCAATGGATATCCCAAGCAACACTGGTCCCAACACCGAGCCCTGTGGAACACCACTCATCACTACCTTTGGGTGTGAGAGCTCCCCACCCACCACCACCCTCTGTTGCCTTCCCTGAAGCCAGTTTCCTACCCATCTCACCAGCTTTGCACCCACCCCTGTGCCTACTAAATTACTTCCCAGCCTTCCATGTGGCACCGAGTTGAATGCCTTACTGAAGTCCAGATACAGGATATCCACTGCATGGCCCCTGTCCAGTTGCCTAGTTACCCAGTCATAGAACTCCACCAGGTTGGTTTGGCAGGATCTGCCCTGTATGAAGGCATGCTGTCTGCTGTCCTGTAGTCCTTTGGCCTCTAGGAGGGCCACCAGCCTCTCCTTCAGGATAGTCTCCATTAGCTTACCCTCGATGGATGTGAGGCTCACTGGTCTGTAGTTTCCTGGTTCATCCTTGGGGCCACTCTTGTGGAGGGGCACCACATGAGCCATCCTCCAGTCTTGAGGTACACACCCCGAATGTAGTGAGGCATTAAATAGGTCTGCCAAAGGTCCTGCAAGAACCTCTGCCAGCTTCTTCAGTACTCTGGGGTGGATGCCATCTGGATCTGGTGCCTTGTCCACCCTCAGTGCCTTCAAACCCTCCCGAACTCTGCCTTCCATGATTTCCCCATCTGTTCCCCCATGTTTCTGCCATTTCTCCCCCCTTGAGTGTCACCCCCCCTTCTCTTTAGTAAATACTGAGCAGAAGTACTCATTTAGTGCTTCTGCCTTATTGCACCCTGCTTCCACCCAACCCCTCCTTCCTAATCCTTACTATGTGGTCCTTACAGCTCCTTTTCTCCCTGATGTACTTAAAGAAGTCCTTCTCCCCCTTCTTAATGCCTTGTGCCAGCCTGAGTTCCGTAGATGCTTTGGCTCCCCTTACTGCCCTTGTCACCTCCTTCGATTCTGTCAAGTACTCCTTCCTGTCCTCCCCCTCCCTGTTTTCTTGTACTTCCTAAATGCAGCTGTTTTCCTCCTTACCTTTTCCATTACCTCCTTGCTCAACCAGTGCAGTTTCTTAGCCCTAGCCTTCTTGCTCTGGGTCTTGCAGCAGGTTTTGGTTGCCTCCACTATCCCCAGCTTTATGAGCTCCCACCTCTGGTTAGTGTCCATACTAGATTGAATTCTGGCTAGGTACCCTTTTACCACTTCCCCATCCTCCCAAAGTTGGCCCTCCTGAAGTCCAGCACTCTTGTGCCAGATTCCACTCCTACCTTGCCCACATCCAATGTAAGCCATACTGAGTGGTGGTCACTCCCTGACAGCAGTTCCTCCACTGTAAGTTATCTCACAAAGTCCCCATTTGCCAGCACAAGTTCAAGGGTATTCCTTAACCTGGTTGGTTCACTGACCATTTGCAGCAGGAAGCTGTCCTGGAAGGCATCCAGCAGTACCTGCTCCCTTCTGTTCCTGGTTGTTGGGGGTACTCTAGTCCTCTCCTGGCATGTTGAAGTCCCCCACAATCACCACACTACCCTTCTCACAGGTCCTCCTGATCTGTCCCGCTAGTTCCCTGTCTAACTCCTCCATCTGAGATGGTGGCCTGTACACCACTCCCATTCTAAGAATCCTATTCTTGGAATCCTGGATTTACATCCAAAGTGACTCTGTACTACCCTTCTCCCCTTCCTCCCTTACACACTTCAGTCCTTCCTTCAAATATAGTGCCACACCCCCTCCTTTCCCAATCACCCTGTCCCTACGAAATAACCTGTAACCCGGTGCAGACAGGTCCCAGTCATTGTAGTGGGTGGCCCATGTTTCTGTGATGGCTGCAATGTCCACCTCTCCCTCAGCCATGAACACCTGTAACTCTGCAGTTTTCCTCCCAAGACTCCTAGCATTAAGGGTAACCACCTTCCACCCTTCCCCCCTCCCATCCTGCCCTCCTTTACTAGCATCACCAATAGTGCTTGCCATTTGTCCCTTGTCACTGTTATGGGGGTTAAGCTCATATGGATTCCCAACCTGTGGTCTCTGCATATCTGTGGTAGTGTGGGTCCCAATAAACAGATCATACAACCAGATAGGATGCATAAAAAATGCATATGTCTGCATTTATCATTTTATTCAAAAAGAAGAAAAAAAATACTAAATTTAATATATACAGAAAGGAAAAATAAATGGTGTTAATCCGTCACACCTCTTCAAACATCAGGAGATAATTCTTGCAAAGTAAAACAATTACAGAATTCCTGAGTTCTTTCACTTCTCTCAAACAATGTGGAAACTTGCACAATTTCTTCTTAGAACCTTCTCTCTCCTTGGCCAGAACCTTACTGACCACCTATCTCTCTTGGTTCTCCTAGAGGAACCTTTTATAATGCCACAGGGTGACCTCATCAATCATGTGATATCTTAATTAAGATGAACAATGGCATTTTCAAGCTTATATATATAAATATATATATTAAACCAACTAGTATCATTCTAGCATTTCAAGGGTTTACCCCAAAAACATTTATTTCCTCACAAGGTCCTAAAACAAAAATATAAACTTAATTATAGGACTATGATGTCAGAGCATTAGCTTAGCTCCTCCCCTTCTGACATCACTCCTCCTTGAGACCATATAAGCTGCCATTTCATGAGTTGCCTGCTCTATAGAAGGACCTCTGCAACTAACATGGGCACTCAGGTAACAGTTTATTTTAGTACAATACTTTTTATTTGTTCCAGTTTCCTTAGTTTTACAGCCACTGCTTTAACTTACTAGCTGAAGTTGCAGCAGACACTTGCTTCTCAACTCAGCCCTCTGCTGTTTAGAGGCTCTTTGTTTACAAATGAAACAGCTCCTTCTTGACATTTGTTTTGGGACACTGAGCTTGTTGGACTGCTTCTCCCAGTAGCCACTGAAGGTTTGCTGAGCATAGCTTTTCAATATATAAGTATTGTTTTTATTTTAACAAGATGCAATTAGTACTGACAGAAAAAAAAAAAAAAGGACAGTAAGGATAGATAGAAGATTGCCAGGTTGGCCACCCTGACAAGAAAGTATAGGATAGATATTGAAATATAATAGAGGAGAGGATAGGATAGGGTGAAAAGAAATAATGGGGGGGGGGTTATTGCATCTTGAAGTGATTGTTTATACTTCACAAAAGGACCCCCTGTTACAATATCTCTTGCCCAATTGCCACCCCCCATTCCTAGTTTAAATTCCCAACTTCCTTTATGTACTCCTCCATCCTCTGTTTCAACACTTTCTTTCCCTCCTCACTCAAGTGTAGTCTGTCCTTGGCATAGAGACTACTGTCCTCCCAGGTCCCTCCCAACCCCCGCAACAGCCCATACCCTTTAGCACACCAGGTTCTTAACCATCCATTAAATTCCTCTATTCTCAGCTTTCTTGTTGTGCTTGCCTTGGGCACTGGAAGTATCTCTGAAAAAGTTACTGATCTTCCTGCCCCCTCACATAATTGTGCTAGTTCCTCAAACCTCCTCTGGACTATATCCACTGTCTTGTCAGCCAGGTCATTTGTCCCAAGATGTATAATTAAATGAGGCTTGTCCCTATCCCTTCTAGCATATTTCAGAACAGATTGTCCCACCCTTTCCGCTGTCATTCCTGGCATGGCCTCCACCCAAATGCGACTATGCCTCTCCCCCTTGCTACCCCACCTGACTCCTCTTAGTATTGAGTCCCCCAGCACTAAGATTCCACCACTCTTACTCCCTTCTTGCTTCCATTCATCTCCCTCTCTCATTTCCAGCTCCTCTTCTTCCTCTTGCACATTATTTCCCCTTTTGCCCCTGTTGCAATTCTCCCAGCAGAACTTCCCCCCGCTCCAGTTTGGTCCAGGCATTTATCAATTACTCCTCTAATTTCATCATTTCCCTCCTCAACCTTCTTCCTCTCTAGCAGTGCAAAACTATTTTCAGAAGACCATTCACAAATGCCCGCTCCCTCTCTCTGCATAGTAACCTGTTCCCTTCTTTCCACTCCATGACTTTTGCCACTTCTTCGCCTCCCCTCACAAGTCCCAATCTCATCCTTCCATTTGTCTTTTGTCTCCTGACCTGGTTTCCCCGGCAATCGTACTTCCTGGCCTGGGCATCTTTGTCTCTGCTTCCCTTCTTCTGACCCTTTCCTCACCACTGCTGGCTTAAATTGCCCTCCCTCATCTCCTCTTCTTCCTCCTCTCTCCAGTATTGGGCTAAACCCACCCCCAATCTGCCTTGTCTGTCTTAGTTCCTCCTGCAGACCCTCGATCTCCTTTCTAAGTTTCTCTATATGGTTGCACACTAAACATCTTCCCACACTCCAAGCAATTTTTAGAAAGATTGGTGCACCGCAGTTTTTGTAGCCTACCACCCTACCCATTGCTGTCGTTGCCCACCAGTGACCCCCCACCCTTCCAGATGCAGGATACCAAACACCCCCAAGTCTCCCTCTCCCCTCTATTAGTGCAAAACATTCTTTTCTTTATTTCCTACTCCTTTGTTGTACACGCTTAGATAGATTGAGCAACTGCTTTTATATTCCTATCCACACTAAAAAGAGACTTTAAGTAGCTATTGCACAACCTTCTTTAAACTCCTACTCCTCCTTTCCCCAATGCAATAGCAATGCAAAGAAGTAACAATGAAAGCTTCTAGATTTGCAGTTACTTCCCTTCCACTGAGATAGCAGTCACCTCTTCACTTGCTGCTGTTCCTTTCCTGGATGTCTGCTTCTGCTATGACAGGTGCATGTCCTTTGACTGTTTGAGGAAGTGATGTCAGAACCCCTGGTATAAAGGAAATAATGGACCAGAGATGGGTGGGACCAGCTCAAGTCTTCCAGAAACAATCAGGTAGCTGAGGCCCCTGGTCAGACCATTAGCACCCTTCCCCCACTCTGCACTAAACTTTGCAGCTAGTGAAACCTGCAACAATGAATCCAAATTCTACTCAAAGCCCCCCAAATAGGTTTGCTACCCAAAGAAACAGGACTCCAATTCAAACAGCTTCACCAACAACACATCAAAATAGGCTTGAAATTAGAAGATATAGGATTTACTAATGCACTCCTTACATCACAGTTATTGATGCACCTCAGATGTTCCCCTATCCTTAACTTAAACTGCCTAGAGGTTTTGCCAACATAGAATGTCCTATATTGGCAAGCAGCTAGATAAACTACGTAATCAGTAACACAGTTGAAAAAATCTTTCATCTCATATGTCTTGATGCTAAACATGTAGTGAATGTTTAATTTTTTAAAATGGAGCTACAGAATTTACAGCTTTCACATTGATATGTCCCAGCAGGCAGTGAGACAATACTGTTCCCTGTGACTGTACTAATGTTTTTCCCAGGTTGGTAGCTGTTTACCAGTCTATCTCTTAAATTTGTCCCTCTTTTAGGTACTATCCTACGTTTGGATTTTGTAACTTCCTTCAACAGCATGTCTGATTCTAAAATATTCTAGTTAGCATTTACAATAGTCTGTAAATCTTTGGCATGCTTGGAATAAGTGGTGACAAAATTCATTTGGGAAATACCTTCCTCCCTCTCCCTAACTACCAAGAGATCTGACTTATTGGTGCATAGGGCTTCCCTGTAGGCCTGAGCCACTGTTTTCCTACTGTATCCATGGTCCAAAAATCTCTGGCACATATCTGACTCATTAATAATGAAGTCAGCATCCTCACTACAATTTCTACGTATCCTCAGCATCTTGGCTTTGAGTATGTTATTAATCATATGGTGTGGGTGGCAGCTGGATGCCAGCAACAGGGAGTTCCTATCAGTCTCCTTATGAAAAAGATCAGTTTGCAGCATGTTTCTTAATGATTAACACATCCAAAAAGGAGACTGAGCTGATATCACATTGCACAGAACATTTTAAATCTGGATTACTGTGCTCCAAATACAATACAAAATCCTTTAACTCATCCATTGTGCCATGTCACACCATAAAAATGTTGTCTACAAAGTGGCACCAGATATCAATCCTATCATAAAAATCATTCATCTGGCTGTCATAGACAGTTGTTTTTTACCAGTTACCCAGGTAGAGATTGACATAGTTCGGAGCAAAAGTGGCCCCCACTGCCATTCCTTTGAGTTGTAGGTTGCATGAATATAGCAATAGAGAATAGTTCTTGGTAAGCACATGCTCTGAACTTTCTAATATAAACTGTTTTTTACCCTGATTCACATTGAAGTGTTGATTCAACCAATACATTAATGCCTCCACACCATCACCATGTGGTATATTGGTGTACGGAGAGACAATGTCCATAGACACCAGGTAGCATTCTTGCTCAATCTGAATGTCCCCCAGGATGTCCATAATCTGCATTTTATCATGGATGCAGGATGGGAGTGCTGTCACATAATGTTTTATATGTGCATCTAAATATCTAGAAAGTGGTTTCAGTAAGGAAACAATTTTTACAACTATTGGATGCCCAGGGGGATCATGCAGATGTTTATGTATCTTTGGGAGGATATAGATGCTAGCCTTAATTAGATGTGAAATGCTGAAAAAAAGCAACTCATCATGATCTATAATCCTCTCTGACTCAACATCAAAAATTGTGTGGCATTGAGAAGATGAGAATAGGACCTAGGGGTGAGAATTTGGATGACAAACT